>OZ005659.1:136585074-136649074 GCA_963930645.1 Salticus scenicus | reverse complement strand
CACAAATAGTTCTTACACATGAACTTGATTGTTGAACATTTTAATAAAGTTAAAAAAGTAATAAGTTTAATTATTTTTATTATATTGACATTTGATACCAAAAGAAAAGAAGAAAAAAAAATTAAAAAATGATAAACGTTTTTCCCTTTCAAAGAAATTTTTAATTTTCCAAATAAAAAAATGGTTTTGAAGAGGCAACTATTGAAATAAAATATCTTATTTTGTTCAATTAAAATAAAAATCTGTCGATAGCTTCGCTTTTTAAAAGGCATCACCAGATAGAGAAAGCGTTGCTATGTAGTAACTATAATAAGCTAGTAACCATTGCTAAGGAATGGAGACGATTAAAAATAAAAACCAGGCAATTTGAATAAAATTTAGGAAAAGGAAAAATTTGAGGAGATGGGGTGGGGGGGAGGAGATATTCTGATTCAAAAAAAAAAAAAAAAAAAAAGAAAAAATCTTGATTAAGTGCACATTTGCACAGCTATACCTTTGTCACATTTTGTAGCTCTGTAATCAAAGGCCTTAGCTTCAGAGCCAAGTTCTTACAAAAGGAAATTTTGATACCACTATTTTTATATTGAAAATTTTAGCTTCATGAATCGTTGATATTCATTTTACCTGTTTAAAAAAAAATACTATATTAAAATAATGGTATCTAAATTTTTATTTGTGAAACTGTCCAGATTGCACGCAGACACACAGGGAGAGACAGACAATTTTCTTTACTCATGTAGAGAGACAACATAAGTAAAATTTTGATCATAATTTTATTTCTTTCGGAAGTTTTCGTTTGGTATGAGTTGTTTAGGTAAAAAAAAAAAAAAAAAGCAGTAATTTTCCTGTCATAAAATAACAGAGATATTTTTTCAGAAAATTATGCAAATTTCATTTTATTGTTGAATGATCATTTATAAATAAATTCAGTTTTTTCTCTTTGTTAAAAGTTTTTTATTTTATTACATCATCGTAAAATAAAGCATTAAATTTTACTTTATCAATAATATTTTTGAACTGACAACATCGTCAATCTATTTAGTCATTCTTGTCTTTGAGTAGGACAAAATGGTAAAACTAGTTCTCACTGACTTTTACGGAAGATGAGAAAATGAAAATCCCTAATACTTTAGCAGTATGGGAAAACTACAGGACATGCTCTCGATGAATAGCATGACTTGGATCCTTTAAAGAGCGGAAATCCCCTTGTGTGTGAAAATTAGTGCAATGAATATTTCCTCACACAACAAAAATTCCCTATCCAAGGGTATGCTTTAGAAAAGTAGCATGCCTTACGGAGTAACCGGTCAGGAAACGATGTTTTCCAAGAATTATCTTATGTAACAGAAGGCATTTTCTTTCAGAATAGTTTTCGAAAATTAAATGACGGCTAATGGATGGATGGTAGTGAGTGATTAATAAAATTAGCTGTTAAATTATTCTTTCTTTCTTTTTTTAATCAAAATATGTTTGAAGTTTGGACAGTTTTTAGCGGATATGCGGCGCATGCCTAGCATACCCAGAGAATACGCCACTGATGTTCAGATACATTAATGGCTACGATTGGAAATTACTAGAATTGCATTGTGTTTGTGTTAAGCACTTTTAACTTTCAAAAATTGTTTAAGAATAATTATGAGATTTTTTCTGAATTTTAATCTCTCTTAGATTTTTGATTTTCTATATGATCAGTATTTGCTTTATTTTCTTATATTATGCATTCTCTATTCTTTTACGTTTTTCTGTGTCTTTTTTTTTTTTTCTTCTTCCTTAAATTAAATTTAGAAATTATACAGATGTATTTTCATATTTATTTTATTAATTTTTAATTAAAACTTATGAATTAATAATAATTAATATATCCACATTATCTTTATAGATTATTTAGGTGTAGTTACTTATCCAATAAGAGAGACACCCTACAGAAATTCATTGGTAATCTTGAGGTAAGAAAAAAAAATATATAATTAAAAATGTCTACATTTTTATTTAATTAACTAGAAGGCTCAGCCCCCAATTCACTTTGCTCACCAATTTCCTTGGAGGCTTTACCCCCTAGTCGTTCCTGTAACCAAATTCTGTGGGGCGCCCTTTTACTGTATTTATCCATAAATAAAAATTGCCATGTAAAAATTTACACTTAAATGTTATTATAACTATTACATATCGCAACTATAGTTTCTTTTGGCTGTATAATTAATTTAATTTTTTAATCACTAAAGTGCTATGACTTATGATTTACTGAGAGCTAGGACACATCGACCAGAGGATTATTGTACCCAGACCCAAACACATCCTTAAGAGAAAAGCCTCGTAGCTGAAGCAAAGCTCAGCAGACACACTAAAGTGTTACTATATAACCATATATGGTACTGTAAAATAATACTAAATTTCATTTTCCCTCCCATATTCAACGGCAATTATGTTCGTATATTAGGAACAGCAATAATACTTTACTAAGCAAAACACAGAAGTATACTTTCATAAACTATAAGAGTTATCTTTTTTTTTTTTTTTTTTTTTTTTAAAAAAGATAAATAAATAAATAAATAAATAAAACTTGTTCAAATATCTCCTTTTTGACAAACTTTGACTTGGAAGAAAAGCCCCCCCCATTCGATAAGAATGAAGAAATAACAATTCCTCTTCATTTAAAAAGTACTGCAGTCAGGGCCGAAATTAGGATTTTTTTCACCCGGGGCATGGAGAGATTTTGGCGCCCCCCCCCCCCCCTCCAACCAGAAATTAATATTTCAAAGGAAATTTTAACAAAGTTTTTATGGCCATTTTATTTTCAACTGCATTCATAAGATGTAAATATTGAATTTAATTAAAATTTTTGATAAATTTACAGATTTTGAAATGTATTATGATTATATTTAACGGATGTGTGTGTGTGTGTCTGTATGGGACACAAATACTGTAGCTAATTTATGAACTGTATGTTCGGAATTCCATGAAACCTAGTGTGCAGTTGAATTCTGGCATAAACTGGTGATGTCTAGTTTTTGATATATATCGCTCGACTTGCAGCACTTTTATGCCACGTTTTCTTATAGCTATATCTCAGCATCTACAGGACGGAATTTAACAAATTTTATACATTATATGCTTGTTATGAAAAACAGAATTTACAAAACAAAACAGAATCGCAACATGTGTTTTGTGTCGAAAAACTTAGCATGACACTTCGCCAGGCGTAAAAATGTACAAGCACAGGCAGAGCTACAACCAGCCGATTTTTATGTTTATAACATTTCTTGAAAAAAAAAAAAAAAAAAAAAAAAATTTGAAGTTGTGAATCAAAGCATTATTTTAGGGGGGGGGGGGAGGAAAAAAGAAGAAAAGCGTATTTTAGAGAAAGCTTTAAATTAAGCTACATTTATTATTTTTATTTATTTATTTTTACTGGTTTAATGATAATTTCTTTTTTTTTCCCTCTCTCTTAAATTAATGGTATTTATAAATGACAATTCTAAAACAAGAGAATATAAATTTCATATTCAATTACTTTTAAAACTGAAAATATCATCATTTTGAGTGAATTTAAAATGATATTTTGAATATTATAGTCGTTATACCAACTATACTGCAGAGAAATAAACAGACAAATATTTAAGTTTTAATATAATTGAGATGCAAAAATTAATAGATTTAAACAAGTATCTAAAAACTCATAAAAACCAAGTACGAATTAGCCATTAGCTGTCTAAATACACTGCGCTGAAAAAAAAAAAAAAATTCGAGCCCTGATACCATTCCTGCTGATTCTCAGGTAAAATAATCTCCTGAAGCCGAATATGACTCCCCATTTTACCCAATCACCCACCGTTTTCTCGAGACGCCGCCCTTTCTGTTACTGTTTGGTAGTTTTATGGTCATAAATTTGATTTGGAGAATGGAAAAGAATTATTTTAATACTTTAAAATAAAAATATATAATTTATAATAAATAACAGTAATAATTGATTAATAAAATATAAAAAATGTAGTTTGTAATTTCAGTGGCAAATCCCCCTCCTCCCCTAAATTTTCTCCTTTCAGCAAATGTTCATGTTTTAGAATTTTTCATTTCTCTAGCCCCTCAAAAGACATTTAACAGTTAAAACAATCCCTTCACCCCTTCACATGAAATTTATAGCTATAAAAATACCGGAAAATGATAAAAATAGGGGAGCGTCCCCAAATAATGGTGGGTGATGGGGCAAAATGGGCGTCATAATCGTATTCAGGGGGGTTCTTTTACATAAGAATTTGCAAAAACGGTGCTAGGGTCGATTTTCACGCAGAGCAGTGCCATTTGTAGATAATCTTTTTTTTTAATCATTTTCAGGAAATAAAATAGAAAGTCAGGTTCTAGTCTTTGAATATTCTCGGAACCAATCCAAAAAGATTATTATTAGAACCACTAACTTCATGGTAATAGGATTATATACACCACAAAATAAGAATATCATTTGTTCAGAAATAATATTCTACAGCTTTTTACAGAATCTCTCATAGGCAAATGCATAGCTTAGAGTTCAACGGAATTCGCTCCTGTGCAGATACGGCAGGGGTGATTGTGACTCAAAGGTAAAAACCCTGAAAATTAGAGCCTCAAATTAGAAAAAAACACAAAATATCAAATAATACTCAAACTATTTAGGCCAGAAGCCCTCAATCTTTTCACATTTCATTCACATATCACCTGGATGACAAATGAACAACCAATGAAAACAAAAAATAACTTTATAGGAAATATGAGAATACATATATGGTTAGAGTAAAAACCCTGAAATCAGGGGTAAACCCTGAACACAAACACCCCTAAAGCCTACTTTTGCACTTTTTGACAAACAATTAGCTGCGAGAAACAATGCATGATATATAGAAAAAATTAACTCCGATAAAACTGAGAAAGGGCTTGCTGATTTTGGCAATCCTGAACTATTTTCTGTGAAATTTGATCGCTAATCTCCTGATGTCACTAAATTCATCACCAATGACAACTTGTCGCAGAGTGAATGCTTTGGTGGCAAAGTTGGCAACCTGGCATTAATTTTGGTGAAAAATAGTGACTTAATATTGCCGAAATTTGGAAGCTGGCATGATCTACTGTTTTCTTGCGCAGAACAAACTTCATCAAAAGTTCTACAAATCACTAATGAGAATATAAAAAGGAAAGAGTCATTACTATAATTATTGTTGACAAGACCCTGTCTATTTCTTTACGTATAACTTTATACACGGTATTACAGTTAAAAGGGAAATAGATGGCAGATTTCTTCACTTCCACGGAAATAGGCAATAGCGGCAAATTTTGCGACTTGACGAAAGATTTGGAAATTTGGCACCCAATTTCGGTGAAAAGTTGTAATTTAGGGTAGCCAAAGTTTAGAAGATCTAACTTCAATAGAAACCGATTTGTAAAATTTTCCAGGTTAATTCATTACATAGTTTCTAGAGTAGAACTATCTCGAGAATTCTATAAATCACTTGCAAGACTGGATGAGTTCAGTTTCTGTTTGGACTGCAAGCTGAGTGTACATCTCTAAAAACTTTAAGCATTTGGTCATTGTTCTGAATTAGTAAAATTCCTGTTCTGTGGTGTATGCTGTTCATGAGTACGAAAAACTGGTTTATTCGATTGCTTCATGAATAATCATTGATTATTGACTTTTATTCAGCTGTTTCCAGAATATTCATTAAATAAAATGCATTCATCTAGAACCTACAAGTCTTTACGAATTACTTTCTACGTGCAAGAATGTCAACAAATTTTATAACTAACAATATTCACGCTAATATTAATTTCTGTTAAAATCTGTATGACGGAAAGTTATGCATAATTGCAAAAAAAATTGTATTTTTGGTCATCGTGGATATAATATTCGTGGATATTCTAAAAGGGAAAGGCGCACAGAAACACCAAAATGAGAGATGCACAACATCTGTTGTAACAAACTTAGATGTGAAATTGCAACATTCTACGTCTAATTGTTTTTGAGTTATACGAGATGCACACACACAGACGTCACAAAAAATCGCATAAATTCGTAGATATCACAAAAGCGGGAGTTCATGTCAAGACCAAAATTGGTAAATAACAATTCCAAATATAAATTTGCAACTCTCTATGACCATTCGTTTATGAGCTATGCGATACACAAAATCCGTTCCGCAAATTGGTTTCACAATACTTTCTTATGCTTTGAATAAAGAAGTAAAAAGTATAGTGAAAGTATAGACATTTTATTTCATCGTAATATTTATAATTATACATGTTAGGAGGTAGGGGTGGCTTTAGTTGTCATAGTACTTTGATAGGGACTTGATGAGCCTTGTGAATGATAGCTCCTAACTCAATTATTAACTAGTTATTTTGCATTCTTTTTGCCCTTTTATTATTAGTGCACTGGATTGTTTTATAACATTATGGCCTTATTTTTACATACTTATTTTAATATTTTAATAGTCGTACTTTTAATAGTCACGACGGCGCCCTGAGCGAATTTTTTTTTTGCTTCCTTATGAATCATAATTTCTAAAGAGCCTTCTGAAGTTTAATGAAATATACTACGTATTTTCCAACCATTTACTTTTTAAAAACCTTGGCTGAATGTCAGGGACCACTTCTAAATGACTCTTCTTCGATTGTGAGAATATTGAATATTTTACCACGCTCACTAACCTTAAAAGATTATTGTTAGTCTTGGAGAACACTCTATCCACAATGCTTTTCCTTGTAAATGTTCCTGTTATCTATTAATCTTGTTTCTACTTTTTACTTTCTTTGTTCAAATGCCCTGACTAAAAGAATTTGACTTTTTTATTCTTTTTCTTACCTTCTTCCTTTTTTTTTTTTTTTTTAAACTTTGAAATTTTTTTTTTTTAATGTGTAAATAAGGCAACAAACTAGCCTTTTTCGGCGCCCTTCTCCATCTGACGCCCGGGGCAAATGCCCCGCTCGCCCCCCTCTAGTTTCGGCCCTGACTGCAGTTAAGTGAAAAAAAAAAAAAAATCGTATAAAATCACCTTGTTGAAATATATTGATAAAATATGTTTTTAATTAAGTAAAAAATCTTTGTCTGTGTTCCATCAAAGTTTCAGAGAATTATTTCACGTACTTATCGAGATAGATGAAGTTAAGAATGAAAGTGATCTGGACACTAACAATGTATACTTTGAAAAAAAAAAAAATTGTCAAAATAAAAATAATAATTACGTACTGCACATTACAATTAGCTGATGTATACCTTAAAATCTGATAAGGTTTCCATGAATAGTTGAGTCTATAAAACATTTCTAACTGAAATGTTTTGCACTACTTCAACATTAAATATTCCCTAAAATAATGCTTTGACATGTAAAAAGTTTGTTTCATGATATTTTTCACATATTTCTGTACAAAACTACTCAATCCTATGTTTTTATATGAAATAGTTTTTAGTATATAAGCCAAGAAAGTGAAACAGGTACAATAAAATGAGACAGGGCAGCGGAAGTAGTATTTTTTTAGAAGAGAGAGATAATTTTCTATGAAATATTTCAATTCTATGTTGTTAATTTATAAAAATGTAATTGAAATGATCGAATCATTTTCAGTTCATTTCAAAATTACAAACAAGTCCTTCCGGCTTATTCGGAAGGGTAGGTTGATTTCTTTTTCCTTATCAAGTAGCCGTCATTTTGTTTCAAAATGGCGGCTAGAAATTATTAATGCTCTTGGTAGAAATATTGATGTAGGTTATGCACATATGGATTTTTAAGCAAATCGGTTTATAAATACCTTTTTATGTGAATTTAAAATTTTTAAGTGGCCGGCGCATGGAAACAAAATGGTGAGTTAAGTTGACAAATATATGAAATGAATTAGTGAGATAAGTCTACTGTACACATATAGTTCGAATTCATTCAAAATCTCAAAAGTCATCGTGTTGAAAAATTAAGTGGCTGGCACTTCGATCAAAATCGCAGAGAAAGTTCCTCATCTAAAATATTGTTTCAAATTTGAAAATAATTTTTTTTGTAGAAATTCTTTCAAAGAGGCTTAATAAGTTATTAAAATGTTGTTTTCTGCATTTCTAACTTGTTTTAGCATTAAAATAGCCTATTTTTTCCTTAAAAACGCATTAAAAAGATCCATCAACGCAGATAATGGATTTGGCGCCAAATTTGGCGACTTTTCCCCTATGGCGACTTTTGGCGAGAAAATACTTATTATCGATATACCAAAGATGGACGCAATAACGTGATTGGTTCATGAGTTACGTGAATTTTCTAGATTTTTGTTGTTTGAATGATAAATCCATTTTTCAACTTTGATTTGAATTGATTAAGTATTTCTAAAGTTAACGTGATAACAAATTTTCCAGTGGCCGCCAGTTGGAAACAATACAGTGGAACAAGTTGCTCAGCAAACATATCCAAGATATTTGAAGCATAGGTCTGTCCAACCGTGGTTTAAATCAGTGCCGTGCTTCAAAAGTTAATTTTATGGCAAATTTTCAAGTGGCAGTCTACCAACTTGGAAACAAAATGGCAAAACAACTTTCCCAGCGAAATCATCCAGTATACTTATATAAGTTCCTTGTCCAGTTCTAGTTCAAATTAAATCAGTATTTCAAAAATTATCGTTATAAGAAATTTTCCGGTGGCACCACTTGGAAAAAAAAAGCGGAGTGAGATGCCCAGCGAACTTATCTGAGATATTTGAAGGATAAATCCACTACCCAAATTTGATGCAAATTGATTCTGTATTACTAAAGTTACCATATTGACAAATTTTCAAGTGGCAGCTACTTGGACATAAAATTGCGGATCAAGTCACCAAGTGAACTTATCCTAGATATTTGAACCATCAGTTCACTATCCAACTTTTATTTGAATCAGTTTAGTATTTTAAAAGTTATCGTGATGGCATATTTTCAAGTGGCAGTGTGATTTCAAGTGGCTGGAACTTAGAAACAAGATGCCGGGACAAGTTGCACAGTGAAAACATTCGAGATAATTATATGATAATATCGCTGTCCAAATTTTGTTCCATTTGGAGTATTATTTCAGAAGTTATCGTGATTTTAAATTTTCAAGTGGAGCCTGATTTCAAGTGGTCCCGCTTAACTTAAGATATCTGCCACTTTATTAAAAATGGTGGATATAGTTTACTAATAAACTTCATTGAGATCCTTATGTGGTCTGTATTTACATCAAAATTCAAACAATTTCGAAATACGCTTTTTGCAATTTAAATTTGAAATTTTCAAGTGGTCTCCACTTGAAAACAAAATGGCGGAGCAACTTGGTTAAAAAACTCATCTAAGATATTTATAAGATAAGTTAAGACACTGTTCAAATTTGGTTCCATTTGGAGTATTATTTCGGAAGTTATCATGATTTTAAATTTTCAAGTGGTAGCCTGATTTCAAGTGGTCCCGCTTAACTTAAGATATCCGCCACTTTATTAAAAATGGCGGATAAAGTTCATTAATAAAGTTATTTGAGACACTTGTATAATCTATGTATGCATCAAAATTAAAAAAAAATATTCGGAATATGCTTTTTACAATTTGAATTTGAAATTTTCAAGTGGTCTCCACTTGAAAACAAAATAGCGGAGCAACTTGGTTAACAAATTCATCTAAGTTATTTATAAAATAAGTTAAGACACTATCCAAATTTGGTTCGATTTGGAGTATTATTTCAGAAGTTATTGCGATTTTAAATTTTCAAGTGGTAGAGTGATTTCAAGTGGCCTCGCTTAACTTAAGATATCTACCACTTTATTAAAAATGACAGATAAATTTCATTAATAAACTTCATTGAGACCCTTATGCGGTCTATATTTACATCAAATATCAAACAAATTCGGAATACGTTTTTTACAATTTGAATTTGAAATTTTCAAGTGGTCTCCACTTGAAAACAAAATGGCGGAGCAACTTGGTTAACAAATTCATCTAAGATATTTATAAGGTAAGTTAAGACACTGTCTAAATTTGGTTCGAGTTGGAGTATTATTTCGGAAGTTATAGTGATTTTAAAATTTCAAGTGGTAGCCTGATTTCAAGTGGTCCCACTTAACTTAAAAAATCTGAAACTTTATTAAAAATGGCGGATAAACTTAATTAATAAACTTCATTGAGACCCTTATGCGGCCTGTATTTACAACAAAATTCAAGCAAATTTTGCTTTAAATATGCTTTTTTTAATGTCGGTTTGAAATTTTCAAGTGGCTGCCACTTGAAAACAAAAAGTCGGAGCAACTTGGTTAACGAACTTATCCAAGATATTTATAAGATCAGTTCACTGTCCGAAATTGGTTCCATTTCGAGTATTATTTCGGGAGTTATCGTGATGACAAAATTTTCATTATAGATAGATAGATAGATAGATAGATAAACAAAGTGATTGCAATAGGTCGATTTCTAAAGAAATCAACCTAAAAAGGCTTTTTGTAAGTTTGAAGGCTAAAAGGCTTTTTGTAATTTTATTTATTTGAGTGGGTAGTGTGTTATTATAGTATCCTTTTGGTGACTTTTAAAATTTTGTTGCGATATTGGTGTTATATATATATATTAAAGATGATCTATTAAACATAGTAGAAGCCAAGCAACAGATACAAGATCACTGAAACACCAATGATTTATTATTTAACAACCTGCAAAACAAACGAAACAATAAACTAACTCAGCAAATCTTAACTTAAAAACAAACTATATTGAAATTTATGAAAAAATAATTTAAGAAACTTAAGAAAGGAAGGAAGGAGGCAGGCGGCAAGACTTGTGACTTGCCTGTGGGGTTAAACTAGTTTCATGCCGGCAACATTCACCCTGCCAGCCACGACCAGAACAGGAACCATATGGATTTAAAAAAGCAAAATTTCAAAGCAGATGAATAACAATGAAATTCACCGATTGATTAGAATTTTAAATATAGTTGACAACTCAATAAGAAAGAAACTGAAATTTTAGTGGAAAAAGAAAGTTTGCATAGTAATACAAAGTAAATGCAGCAAGCCTTCTGCTTTTTTTTATTTATTTATTTATTTATTTATTTTTTTTTTTAATTTCACAAACCCACCCAACCATAAAAAAGAGCTTTTTGTATAATTTCTTTAAAAAAAAAGTATATTTTTTAGTTTATATTTCATTATTACATTTTTTCAATAATATATGAACAATATTGAATATTCTGTTTATATTTTTAAAATATGGCTAGGTTCAAATGTTGTTTATAAAAGTAAAGTTACAAATGATCTAACCACATTAAAAATAGATATTTTATTATTGTTTTTGTTTGCTTAATTTTTTTTAAATATTTTATAATTTATTTATAATTTTTAAAGTGCAGCTAGGCTTAAAATGGCTATTCCAATATAAAATTTTTAGCATAAAATAACTCAGCTCTGATTTGAGGCCAAAATTTCAAAATTCACCAAGGTTGTCCTATATGCCATAACTGATCTATTTAAGTGTATATTTCTTTCTTTTCTGATTCCCCGTAAGTTTTTGTACATTTCCAGGCTTTGAAATGTAAGACAAATAGAGTAAAAAAATAAATTCCAATATACAAATGTATTTTATTTTACTCATTGAAATATTTTTAAGTCTCCAACGATAAAAATATAATTTATCAGATTTAAATAAACACACTGTGATATTGTTATTAATTCATTTTAAATATCTGTTTATCACATAATTCAAAATTACTGAATTAATTAATGTAAATATTCATTCAATCTTTTAACTGACTGTACTAAAGATATTGCATCAAAATTAATATAATAATCATTTGTGGAGAAAAATATCCTAAGCTGGAGTCGTCTTAATTGTTTTATGTTATATATCAGGGGTGGGTAACCTTTGATCTTCGGGTTGCATATGGCCTGCATGTACTATTTTGCGGCCTGTGATGGAATTTGATATCTGATTAACATATTAAAATTAATAAATGCCATTGTTTAAGGCAATAGAGAATAATATCCAATGATCTTGCACACTGACATAATTTCAAAACTAAGAGATGCTTTAAGAGATGTTCAGCAGTTAAAAACTGTGAAAAAAATGATCCTGTTGTTTGCAATTTCAGATTTTGTTGCCAGAAAAGTGGATCCTGATTGGTTTAGAACTTTCCTGGGGTTCACACAAGTATGTCTGGGCTTAATTTTTATGCAAGATGTGAGCTTATCATAAAATTATGCTTAGGTTGCAAAAGGAATCTTAAATTCTTCCATTTCCTAATTTTTGCATGATAAAATCTTCTGCTGTGCAACAAGTTTAAAGAGTAAATTACGAATTATTAACATTTTATAATTTTGAATACGATTTCCAAATTTTTAAAAAAAGGTTTTCTTTAATTAAATTTAACTTTATATATATATATGAAAAGGATAAAAACAAGTAAATTTAATTAATTAAAAACCCAGTTTAAAAGTGTGAAAATCACTAGTCAAAATTGTTAATCGCTAACAATTTGTAATTGCCCTTATAATGATTGTTTCACAGCCAAAGACTTCGTTATGCAGAAATTATAAGTTGAATTCTGCTGACACTAGCACAATTTGCAACTCATGCTGCAAAGTCCTGCATAAAAATTAAGCTCAGAAATTCCTTTAGGAACTCCAGAAAGACACTGATCCAATAAGGAGCTACTGAATTGCGTACTAAACATGAATCATAAACATTGAGAGAGACTTTTGCCACGGTTTTTAATAGCTAAACATCTTTATGTCGCCCTTCAGTCTGAAATTATGCAGGAGCTATATCATCCAAACAATGCCAGAATCTTTCTTGTGTGCCAGCAACTGTTACTCCACAGGTGTGCCATATATACAACAAATATATATTTAAATTAAGACTGGCATTACATCTAGAGATTGGCAAAATAATGGCATAACTTATTATGAGTTAACATCTATTTACTAATATGAAAAACATGTTTTATGAAATTAAAAACAAATTTAAACCGTACTTAAAGCCTCATCCTAATGTTTTTTCACTGAGGGAACCCAGTAAAAATACTTTAGGTTGAGGCTTCAAGTAAAGTTTTAAATTTGTTCTTAATTTGATTATCAAGTTTCATTATGAATATTTAATGTAACATGTTTATTAGTTTTTTGCTGGATTTTTTTAGTGAAAAAAATAGACATGAAGCAAGTTCATAAAACTGAAATAATGTTTTCCTAAGACAAAAAGTTTTTATTTGCAATCTTTTAGTCATTAGAAGTTAGTAATAGCATTGGGATTACGGCCAATTGATTTTACAAGAGTCCTTGATCTGAGTGGAATGGCTTCCATGTGGGGTCTTTCTAGAAGTCCTTGTCATTATTCATGCAAATTTCAGGGAGAGAGAAAGGCGGAAAAAAACAGTAGGAAACTTTAATTAATAAATGACCAACAATCCAGAAATAACTACAGGCTGTTCGCACATTTTTTAGACAATTTTATTTCGCAGTAAGAAAAAATCGTTTGCATGGAGAATTTTATTTTCACAACAGTTATATTTTTGGAAGTTTTATTTATCTTCTGATATTTATAATTTTTGTTTAGATGCAAAAATGCGCTTTTAAAATGGCAGTGGATGGAAGGATAGGTTTCCGCTCTTTCCAAAGATAGTTTTTAGTGAAATCTTTATGAAAAGCATTTATCAGGAGAAAAATGGAAAAATGTTGCAACAACAGATGAATCTTGGGTCTATTTAAGTGGTTGCAATAAAAAAGGATCAATTTATTATCACAAAAGTGAAGAAAAAAAAATTTGCTACATGGCTCAAAGCATCAAAAGAGAGTTTTTCTAAAGGATTTATGATTGCCACTGGTTTTTTCATACAAGCGCAAGATAAAAGTAAAAAAGTGTGACCAAAATGTCAAAATCAACTCTAAATACTCTCAAGAACATATTTTAATTCCAATTTTAAAAAATGAAAATCCAGATCTTTATCCACAATACTATCAATCCGTTGAACTGCATCAAGACAAAACAAGCAGCCACACATCGCAATCCGCAATTGCTTTTCTAGAAAAAAATGGAACAAAAAACGGGAATTAAAACCATACCCTTCACTGACATTCCTGCTAAATCTTCTGATGTATCACTGTTGGATTTTTGTGTTTTTCAACTCTTAAAATCAACATTATCCAAACACCGACCTACAACGCTTTGTGGACTCTGGAAAGCCGTTCAAGAGGAGTAGAAAAATATACATCTTCAGATATTATAAAAAGCATTATTATCATAGAAATTATGATGTAGAATGTTAGTTAAGAACAAGGGCTATCAAACTGAACAAATAAAACATGAAATATGAGGGAAATTGCTTCAGTACACTCCATCAAAATTGTCTAAAAAATGTGCGAACAGCCTCTGTATACTAATGAGCATGATTAGGATGCAAACCCTACAATGAAACCTAGAATAAATGATTTTATAAAAAGCGGCATTTATGTTGAATAAGGTAACCATCGCCAGTAGTTATTATTTAAATTAAAAAAAAAATAATAATAATTATGACCATTTGAAAAAAAAATAAAAAGCAACAAATAAAGTTTTTCATTTAATACTATGAACCTCCTTAACAGGACCATCCTCTATGCTATAAAAATTATTATCCTTTAGAGCAGGGGTGGCCAACCTGTGGCCCTCTGCATAGTTTCCTGCGGCCTGCGAGGAGTCTAACAATATTTATATTTTGACAACTTTGGTTAAAACATTAAAAGTTAATAAATCCTTTCTCTCTTTTCAAAGTAAAAATAGCTTTCAACGATTATGGTACCTAAAGAATCACACTGTTGTAATGTAATATTATTAGATCCAATATTCATTCTTTTTATAATTGTTATTAATGTATAGTCATAAAATGTTCCTGATTTTGTTGCTAATTTATAAATGAAAAAAATTAATACATTCTGCTCTAAATCTTCACCCTGCCCTCTCCCCGAAAAAAGTATATACATACATGATTCATACACTCACAAACATATAAATAAATACATATAGATTTGCAATGCGGCCCATCAGATGTTTTGGGTTGAACTGGCCTGCTTTATAGATACAGCCCTTTTAAAAGTCAGGCAACAAATATTGTAAATTAAATGGCTTAAATTATTTAATTTTTCATTGTTTGTCTAATACAGCTTTATAATAGCCATTAATTTTAAAAGCTTTTTCTCAGATAATAACCAGTCTTGTCCATTTGTAAATGTTGTTTCCCTTGATACCATTTACTTCAACATTGTAACATATATAAAATTGCAGTTTTTTTTTTTTTTTTTTTTTAAGGTTTAAAGTATTTTTCTATAAATCTAATCCAGATTTTCATAGTTAAAAAAATTTACTGGCAAGAACATTTTTATTATTATTTATCCTCATTAATTAAATGGTACCTCTAAAAAGGGAATTTGTTGAAAAAACTGTGTGGTGTGAATTGATATTATATTCTTTGATAGATGTATTAAAAGCCACAACCTAATACTTTTTTTTTTTTTTTTCCCAGCTTAAAACTGTACCTGTTAAGCATTGTAAAGATGCTTGGGGTATTGTTCTTGAATCATTATCTGATTGGAAAATAGTGTATTCTGGTGATGCAGCTCCTTGTCAGTCTCTTGTAGATGCAGGTTAGGAATTTTGTTCTTTTCTATTGATCTCTTATGAATATTTTTTTCACTTATGGTTATAACAAGAGCAGAAAATATGTAAACATGGAAAAATCTAAAACCAATGGATTAAACTTACATATATGAAGATTACTAATTTTAGTAATTTAATCCAATTTTCTTTTAACTCTCTGACTATTTATTCCATGATTTCCATACACAAAGTAAAAGCAACAACAAATTTTGTTTACCCCCTGCCCCGATATCTGCAGGCATGCATTTACACTTTCTTATTTTTAGTTTTTTCTGCAACTTCATTGTATAACTGTCAATTGATACAGGATTAAAAGAATATTTATTGCAAAATTTTTCTACATATTTAAATTGCCAAATATATGCAATTTTAAAAAATGTAATCTTTGAAGGGAATTTGTTTAAAAAATTGAGCCAAGATATGTGTCAAATATTTATAAAATGGATGTTGATATATATTTTGAGGGCTTAGACAAAGTTCGACAAACATTTAAAATACACAACATCAATCCCATAAGGACACTATATAGGAATGATGAAGCACAAAAGAATCAAAGAACATTAGAATGACATAAAAGATAATAAAATTACACTGTCCTAAATAAAACCAGTAGAGGCCAAAGAATAAATATTTAATTCGAAAATATTAAAAAACTTTATTTAAAACATTTAAAATATACAACCTTTTTTATTTCTTCATCTCACTTGCCGACTAGTTTCGCATGGGGCGCCCCAGCTTGGTCTCCGGCGACACGGTGCTTGAAGTTCATTGAAACTGACGGTTTACGCCTCCTTCTTCTCTTTTAAAGACTCGGTGCCATTGCCGGTCAAGTAGAGCCCCATCGTTGCCATTGCAATTATTAAAATTTGTCAAAATTTCTACTTCTTAAATGTTTTAAATAGAGTTTACTTCATGGTTTAGTTTTTATAAAGTATTAAAAAACTTGCTGACTATGAAAATTACATTTAAGTAATGAAATACAAAATGTTGAAATTTTGGCCATTGAGCATGCATATAATTATCGGAAACCAATTACAAATTTGAATGTAGGATGGCACTAACTTTTATACCTAGAGGAAAAATAAACAAAAATCATCAAACCAGTTGCTCTGAGGATGACCATGTACTTGGTTGAAAACGCAAAGCAAGAACTTAAAGGTGTTTTCATTTAACTTAAAGTCTATATCTCAGCATGTACTCTGTAAAATAGCACCAAACTTTATATGTAAAATTTTTATTGTGAAAAGCTATATTGAGTAATTTTTGAGCAGTTAGCTGGTAGGCTGTACTGTAATATAATAACAGGGTTCATACTCCTCAGGGAAAACCTGGAAAACAGGGAATACTCTGGGAATTTGAAATTTGTTTTAAAAAGTCAGAGAAAACTCAGGGAAAATAAACATTTTCATTAAAAGTCAGGGAAAATCAGTTATAAAACCTGGAAAAACAAATGTTTTTTTTCTCTCAAGTTATGTTTTTCTTGTTTAGTTTCGTATCAAAATTTAAATAAGTATTGTGAAAATATGCATGTAAATAATGATTTCTACCTGAATTTATATTATGATCGGCAGTAATATGACATCATACAGTGGAAGTAGCTGTATTTTGTCCTGTCTAGAGGAGCATTTCTTGTAATATGTCACTAATATTTTCTTGAAAATTGTCTGGGAACTCAGGGAAAACTCAGGGAATTTTTTTCTCATATTTGAGTATGAACTCTGAATAAAGAATGATATAGAAGAAAGATTTTTGATTATTACAGCTTACTAATTTCTGTTCTTTTTACATGGTACTTGCTTTAGTAATGTTGAAAGTAAGTATAATTTAATGTAATCTGTAACAAGTTTCCACAACAATAAATATTTCAGTAAAAAAAAAAAAAAATGTACTAATTGAAGATAAACAAAACTCTTTTGAGTGTTTGTTTACAATTAAATTTTATAACCAGGTACTCCAAATTTCCCTCTTTTCAGTAGATAGA
Source organism: Salticus scenicus (assembly GCA_963930645.1). NCBI lineage: Eukaryota > Metazoa > Arthropoda > Arachnida > Araneae > Salticidae > Salticus > Salticus scenicus. The sequence goes on along the minus strand of OZ005659.1, from coordinate 136,631,486 downwards.
ATTTAGTTCAAACTTGTGTTTATGTATATTTAATAAAACAAATTTTTATTATTATTTTCAAATTTTGTTTATTTACCTTTAGTTTTAAGTATAGTTTATCTATTTTAACCCTTTCAACTCCACTGGGACATATATGTTCTGGAGATATTTTTAATTCACCCAATGGGATAAATAAGTGTGAAATTCATTGGGGTACATGTCCCACTGGTTTTCTGTGTTACATTCATATATTAATGTAATTTTACCTATTTTCATGTATATATTTTCAAAAGAATGATAAAATTTATTTAGAACTAGAAAACTGAATTTTCACTGTATTTTATATCGTTACCTCAACTCCATTGGGATATATGTGTGCCATCTAGAAAAACCAGTGGAACATATATGTCCCACTTCCACAACTGCCCCTACAGTTAATTTTTGTTTTTATTTTGGCAGAATATTGCTGTTTCTATTTTATTTGACCTACTAAAGCTCAAATTACCTTATTTTTAGAAAAGAAAAAACCGGTAGTGAAAGGGTTAAACTATGTTTTTAATCTGAAAATATTTCACTAATTTCATTCAAAAGGATCATAAAAGTAGTATGTAAATTGCAGGTAAAGATTGCACATTGCTGATTCATGAAGCATCTATTGAAGATGGTATGCTGAATGAAGCTTTGGCAAAGAGACATAGGTAATAAATTCAGATTTCATTTCAGAAAAGTAAAAATAGATTTTACATTTAAAAATATTTTTACTGTGTTATTTATTTTACTGAATAAATGATTTTCATAGATTTATATAATAATTTTTTTCAATTTTTATTTTTTCTGATTAAATGATAAGTAGAGTGATTTAAGAGACTTATTATGTTAATCATAAGTACAAAGAGTTTTAAAATGAAGAATACCCAGTTATAATTTAATGTGGAGTGAGAGGGATATGGACACCCTATTGGGAAATATTTCCCTGGCATTGAAAACTAAAAATTAAAAACATACTTCAAATGAAGATTAATGGTTCGGTGAAATTTAATTTATTGGCACAAGATTTAAAAAAAAAAAAAAAAAGGAAGACGCATACATTCTGCACCAAAGAAATAGCTTCAAACAAAAAAATATATATATTTTCTCTCTAACTTTTTTTTTTTTTTTACATTTTTTCTCTCTCTCTCTCTGATCATATATGGATTTTGTGTACGTCCACATGTTTCTGTAATGAAGTAATTTATATACAAAATTGCTAAATGACATCTCTGTTTAAAGGCTATTAATGTCTGAAACAACTTATATAATTATTTATTTAATTTAATGCTGTTATTCAATTCCTTTTCACTTTGTTTTTCTTCACTCTGTAATTTTGGCTTATGCTTTATTATGGTTTTGTTTTTTTAATGAATGGGTTAAAATGTTGTATTTATTAGGTCTTCTGATTTCTTAAAGTTTTTAGTTTTTAATGTAATAGAATTTATTAATAACTTAGAGAGAGAAAAGTAATTTTAATATATATAAAAAGAAGACAGTGACTTTTTTGTTTTTTCCAAATTATGATAGATTTTTTGTAGTATGGATGAAAATATTATTAAATGCATGAAACCAAGGGCTTATTGTTCTAATTACTATCTCATTGCTAAAATCAATTTTAACTCACTTAATCAACATATATATAGTTTTCAAATTTGTTGAAAAAAAATGGTTAACGAAAAATAATTCCCATTATTCTTCATTGCATATACCGGGTGATTCAAAATAGATGTTACAGCGATTATCTCGTAAACTAAGAAAGATAGAAACATACTTCCAATTACAAAATTAGTGCAAATTAAGAGTAGATTTCAGATATGGCTTTTTTTTTGTACAAGGGGCTGTATACATATAAAATACGAAATTTAATTTTTATACGGCCCCTCCTATCATGTGACTTATATTTAGAAAAATATTCTCCTCGCTCTAACAAGCAAAATAAAAAAAAAAGCATCTCTCTAAGTCAAAATCTCGCTGAGTTATTGCATTTTGAAAATGATGACTTACACCACTTTTTTTTCAATTTTGGCATCTATTTTTCAACGCCAACGGGTTCACTTTAGGGGGTTATCTATGAGATGAGAAAAATTAAAAAAAGATCCTTTGTTTTAAAATAGCAACTAAAATCATTCAAACACGTGAAATCAACAGTTTTAAGAACTTAATGCAAATTTACATTATTAACACTTTCCAACAAGGTTGAAAAGTATTTATGACTTCGGTTTGTCTGTCTGTCTGTCTGTCTGTCTTACTGGCTGTCTGTCCGTCCGTCCGCGCTATAACTCCCGTAAATATTTATGGAATTTCTTGAAACTGATATATGTTATTCAAGTTCACTATCGGACGTTCCCAATTGAAAATGGAGTTTATACCTCTACTGGTTTGTGTACAGAGACACCCGAAAGTATTTCAAAGCATTGTGTTCTATGAGAGGTATTTGTATAAACCATATTTTCATACCTTTACTGTAGACAGATCTGAATGAAATTGAAATATGTTATTCAAGTTCACTATTGGATGTTTGCTGTATAAAATGGAGGAAATACCACCATCGGTTTATGTACAGGGACACTCAAAAGTATTCCAAAGCATTGCGTTCTATGAGAGATATTTCAATAAATCAAATTTTAATAACTTTGCTTTCCACGAAGGTTTTGAAAATTGACATATGTTATTTATATGCACAAAATAATGTTTTGCACAGAATATAGCATTAGATTTACAGGGTGGCACAAAAATATCCAGCTACATTAAGCGCTATTAATAAAAAATTGCTAGAATTGTACTTTTTTGTACTCGTTTTTTATACTTAATTGTACTCGTTTACGCTAAGCGTTTTTAACACTTTCTAACATTTTTTTGCGTGTAAATATGATTTCAGTTTTGTGTATCTGCCTGTCCGTCTGTCTGTCTGTCCGAGCTCTAACTCCCGTAAATACTTATGGAATTTCTTGAAACTGATATATGTTATTCAAGGTCACTATCGGATGCTCCCTATTGAAAATGGAGTTTTTACCTCTACTGGTTTGTTTACAGGGACACCCAAAAGTATTTCAAAGCATTGTGTTCTATGACAGGTATTTCCATAAACTATATTTTCATACTTTTACTGTAGACATATCAGAATGAAATTGAAATATGTTATTCAAGTTCACTATTGAATGTTTCCTGTATAAAATGGGGGAAATACCACCATCGGTTTATGTACAGGGACACTCAAAAGTATTCCAAAGCATTGCGTTCTATGAGAGATATTTCTATAAATCAAATTTTAATAACTTTACTTTCCACGAAGTTTTTGGAAATTGAAATATGTTATTTATATGCACAAAAGAATGCTTTGCACAGAATATAGCATGATTAGCATTAGATTTACAGGGTGGCACAAAAATATCCAGTTACATTAAGAGCTTGATTGCTAGAATTGTACTTTCGTTTACGTTGAGCGTTTTTTAGACTTTCTAAAGTTTTTAAGTGTCAATATGATTTCTGTTTGAGTATCTGTCCATCTGTCTGTCTGCCCGCGCTCTAACTCCTGTAAATATTTATGGAATTTCTCGAAACTGATATATTTTATTGAAGTTCACTATCGGATGTTCCATATAGAAAATGGAGTGAGTATCTGTTCTAGTTTGTGTACAGGGACACCCAAAAGCATTCGAAAGCATTGTGTTCTATGAGTGTTATTTTTATAAATATTTTCTTTATAAATTTATTCCCCATTTAAAATGACATTAATAGGTCGTTTATAACTAGTTTGTTTACAGGGACAAAAAAAAACAAACATTTTTTTAGATGTTAGCACAAAACTGACTTTCTTTCGGTGTTTAATTTTATACTCTACGATGCAAATCGTCTACAATAATGATGTGAAAAAATTTAATAAATAATAATTTAATAAATAATTTATGTTTGTGAATTTGTATAGGAAGATATAGAAGAAAGTTGTGTGGTGGCAACAACATTCTAGAAATAAATTATTTTGACTGTTCTTCTATAAATTCCATTTTATACGGTTTTTAAACTAATCGTAGTTTAAAATATCGGTAGTAGATAAAAGATTAAGAAAGGAAGACATATTAAAATTAATAATAATAATTGAAAGACAAATTAAGAGTAAGTTTAGCTTGGTTAATGGTACCACTCTGAGGTCTTTTTTTTTTTTTTGCTCATTAAGACTTACATTTTAAAGTAGATTCCATACCATTTTTGCCTCACAGGGATTCGAACCCGATTTTTGTGATTTGAAATCTACAGACGCTGACCAGATCTTCACCAGATGGGCCCGACAAAAAAGTATGAGTTATTACGTATGCATATTTATCTAGATTAGAACTTTTTTTTTTTTTTTTTTTTTTTTTTTTTTTAAATAAGAAAAAGAGTTTTCTAAAGTTTCATATAGAAAAAGCCATGCATAATTTTAAGAATTTCCAACAAAGTTGAATGTGTTTATGACTTCCTTTGAGTACACATTTATTTTTCACATTTTAATTTTTATAAATAAATCAAGAACATCTTAAAATTGATATGTGTTATTTAATTTATGAAAGCACGTTCCTGTTGAAAATGGCATAATTACCACTATTGTTTTCTATACTGACAAAAAAATTCTAATACGTGACGGTTCATTAGACGTACTTCTGTAAAATCTGGTTTAATACAAAATAATAAGTTATACGCGCAAAACATAACAAAATTTACATACATTATCTAGATGCATAATTCTGCTATAAAATAAATCCTGGATAGTATTACTGATAGTTTTAAAGGATCCCACAGAACTGTCAGATAGTTTATGTAGTATGAATGGAGGAATTTTTCAGTTCAGTTATTATGAAAAGGCTTCTTTTAAATTCTAAAATCTGTGTACTATATCAAGCATATTCTACTTTAGGTAGTATACGGAGCAACACAAAAATGTAATAAAATTTGAAATAATAATAATATTATAAATAATGATATCTGACTGATTAAGCACTCATTTCTTAAGTTATCGCATAGAACAAAATATATTGAAAATATAATTGATGTTTATTAACAAGTCAAAATTATTTTAAATGTATTAACATTGTAGAGTCATATAGGAGAGAAAGGAATAGAGTAATTCTTAGAAGTTAGATTTAATGGACATTTTAAAGAAGCAAAATAATTTGTAGTTATAGAAAATTGACAAGAATTGTTTTTATAACACTAACTTAATATGGAAGTAATTAAAAATATTATGACATAAAAAATAAAAATAAAAAAGTTTTACTTTATTCGAAATGGCCTCCTTCAACTCCTATGCAGAGTTGCAATCTTCTTATCAGCTCATTTTGTACTCTCTCTATTTCCTCAGGTTGAATTTTCCTGCATGCTTGTACAATTCTAGTGCAGAGTTCTGGTATATCTGTGGGTGTAGTGTCATACACTATGTCTTTCAAACGACTCCATAGATAAAAATCAGGAGGGGCTAAATCGGGCGATCTGGGAGGCCATTCAACAGGACCCTGAAGGCCAATCCACTTGTTTGGGAATTCCCTATTTAGCCATTCTGTAATAAATTGGCGTCTATGAGGAGGGGCACCATCGTGCTGAAACCAGATCTTCTGGAGTAAGGCCAACGGTAGAGAGTCCAGAAATTCTTCTATGACACCTTTGAGTATCATGTCTTGATATCGTTCTCCTGTGAGAGAACCGTCATACATGATAGGTCCTATTATTTGATTATTCCATATGCCGCACCAGACATTTACCGAAAATCGTTTCTGAGTTTTTATTTGTTTAATGATTCTAGGATTGTTAGTGTTCCAATAATGATCATTTTGTCGATTGATATTTCTTTCTTGAGAGAAACAACATTCATCGGTCCAAATGACATTTCTAAAGAAATGATGATCGTGATCATGCTGATTCAAAGCCCAATTACAAAATTCAAATCTTCTTTCTTGATCTGTAGGCAAAAGAAATTGACTAGCGTGCAAACTGTAAGGATGCCAATTATATGTTTTTAACAACCGCCATACATAGGAAAACGGAACGTTTAGCTCTTTTACTACACTTCTGATACTTGTTTGCGGATAAGCAGAAAAATATGCAAGAATATCTATGTCTCTATCAGTAATCATTTTCATTCGACCGGCAGTTCGTTTCCCAGGTAATAAGGATCCTGTGTTTTTTAAACGATGTACTAATCGTTGAACAAACATACGAGAAGGTTGAGGTAAGCTAGGGAAACGTTTTTTAAATTCTCTTGCGGTTTCGGAATAATTTTCAAATTTAGCATAAATCATAATTATTTCAAATAATTCTTCGTTGCTGTATTGAGACATTTGAATTTTATGAAATAAATGCACTTACATAAAAAATAATAATAATACTCCTGAATGACATTTAATCAACTCAGTAGCTAGAAAAATCATAAACTATTATTCTCAGAAAAATCAAGACTAAATAATAAATGAAGTTCGATTCGTGTTGCAAAAAACATCTGCTATAACGCTGCTAGAAAATAAACACTGAGCAAAAAGAAAGAAAAAGGCTGTATTTTATATCATCTGCATTTTTTATTTACTTTGAAAATTACTACAATGTATATGGGATATTCCAGATGTTTCCATTAATGATATTTCTTTTTTACATTTTTAAATAAATGAATTATTTGAGATTTATTTTTCGATTAATTTCTTATCCTTTACAGCATGGCGCGAGTAGGTTTATTTCAAAGATTTAATTTATGTGTTGAGTTGTATGGTTTTTTAAGGCCGATTGACTACGCTTAAGTACTAGGCCAGTCTTTCTAAGGAATCCTAGACTACATTTACGCGAGTTTCGAAGAAAACCACGGTAAACCCCAAATGACTAGATCTATGAGCGCAACCTGGGATCGAACCCAGCACTTCCCATCTACCACCTTTGAGCGTACAATTTCTCGGCCTCTGGTGGGCCTTTATTTGTTGGGAGAATGTCTGTAAATTCTCTTAAAAGTTCATAAAAAGTTCTTAATTCAGACTTAAGTTTTGATCAAAAATAAATGCACAATTAATAGCCTGTATTTATAAATGGAATATAATACATCTATTTTTCTCTGAGATCTTAATTAGGATTTTTTTTTTTTTTTTTTTTTTTTTTCATAAAAAGCTGCATTAAAGTTATAACTTATTATCACAGCATTTAATAAATTGTTGAATACTATCGAATTGCTTCTTCATTAAATCTCTTCACTTCAGTAAAAAGAAGAAAGAAAAACTATGAAAATTGCATAGCTTATGAAAGACTTTCCAATTATATCTGTACATTGCATTGTTTAACCTTCAATTTATTTTATCTCCATATAGGCAAAAACTATCTTTGTAGCTTTACTTAAAAAAATTGCTTGCTCATCTGTATTACTTTCTTACCATATAGTGCGGTAAAAATTTAGTATTGTAAATAAAAACTTCCTAATACAACTGAAAATGTACTTTTCATTATTTCTATTTATATTCATAATAAGTCTGTACATGTACTCAGGTAAGTGCTTAGGGGAGGGGGCTGCTAAAATCTAGGGCAGCTACAAAAAATGAAGTACAGCTAAAAATTCCATATCTGAAATCTACTTTTAATTTGCACCAATTTTGTAATTGGAAGTATGTTTCTATCTTTCTTAGTTTACTAGATAATCGCTGTCACATCTATTTTGAATCACCCGGTATATATTTTTATATGCATAAAAACATGCCTCATGTAGAATATGGCAGGGAAATCATTCACTGTTCATTTACAGGGCTACACAAAATAACTAGATTATAATGCGACAATAGTTGAAAATTGATGGAAGTGCATTTTAGGTTGTGACATATAATATTACTATAGGTTTATAATTAGGTGCGCTTTGTGGTTTGTACATGTTCTTCAAAAGATATACAGGGTTGCAAATATTTAAGCGATAATATTCTTTTTTATTGTTAGTGAAAGTGATTTACTATAATATTTTACCATGTCCAGGAAAGCTGCTCAAGATAGGAAATGAATTCCTCATAGACATATGATAAATAATGTATGTTTTTAAGCTAAATATGCATCGTTTGTTTTTTGTATATTTACACGTTTTGAGGCTTCCTTATTACCAAAGTCAAGTTTTTAAAAGTTTGATATTGCCTGTGTCGAATAATTTCAGGAAACGATTAATTTGAGGCGATCCAAAAGTTGTATTTTCAAATTAATATAAATTTGTTGCTAGAAAAATGTGATTAAGGCCGATAAGTTTCAAGGAATGTTGCATGTGAAAGTTGTCTGAATAATTTTAAGCGAACTTTTTATTTTAATACATATTTAAATTCTATATAAATATAGGTGCATTAATGAAACGGGGGGTTGAGGGGGGTGGTAGAACTAATTATCATATAAAACTCTTCCGAAGCCTAATTTGAATTATTTTAACATAGGTTTACATAACAGTACTCTTTAGGTTACCTCTTAATTTCCAACCTGTATTTGTGGTATTAAATTTCAGGGTAAAAAAAAGTCGTGTGAGTGGCACACCAGATTATTTGTTGTTAAATTATGCTGGTAATTCATATATATACAGACCAACCACTAAAGATTTATCTTTCGTACTCAGGAGGCCTCAAAACGTGATATTATACAGAAAACAAATCGCTCTCAAAAAACTACTTTGTTTACAGTATGGGTAGGAGAAATTACTCTTTAACTACATTTCTTGCGACCGTGGAAGCCTCTGCGCAAGTGCGGATTCAACGAGTCCACAAGTAAAATAGGGGAGACAAGCTTTTCGTTGAGAGAAAATAAGCGATAAGGGAATACCGAATGACTGGATGTTTACTAAATTCAAACCTGTTGGTCAACTTGGAAACCCTCCAAGAGTTTCGACTCATCTTCACTGCTAGGCGTAGGAAACGTTGTTACACTATAATTTTCCGTTCTGTTGTCAGCAGTGTTCTTCGAAATAAAAAAAAATGCAGCAAAACACTTACGCCAATTACATTTAATAAAAAAAAATGTTTACCTTAATTTTGGGTAGCCCTGTATATTGTCTATAAACTATATACACATGATTTTGTTAACTTAAATTTAGTGTTGTATGTAAAACAAGTAACACAAAATGAAATTCACTTCCAGCAATTCCCAAGTATAGCTCCAATATATCGAAATACTCTGGGTAACCCTGTAAATGAATGACGAATGATTGCTATACCACAATCTGCATAAAACATGCGTTTATGCGTATAAAAAATCTGTTCTTTTTATTTTGTTTAGGGCAGTCTATAGATGTCACACTGTACATATGAGATATTTTGCTCACAGACGTAATGTATTTGAATTCTCTTGGATGACCCTGTAAACAAACAATTGTCTGATCGCAGCGAATATTTTAGTGTAGCACCGCAATATGATACGGATTTAGAATATCGAATTTCTATCGAATTTCGATTTTCTGCTACTATTTGTTCTTGAGATATTCTGATAACAAACACACACACACACACAGAGAGAGAGAGAGAGAGAGAGAGAGAGAGACCAACCGCTAAAAACATGATTTTTGAATTCAGATAGTCTGAAGACGTGCAAATATAACAAAAAGTAATTTTCGGAAATTTCACTCAAAAAAAATTATTTCGCTGCACCGTGTATACGAGAATGTATAAAGGAAAAGAAAGAAAATTGAATTTGAAAATTCCCTTTTAGTACATAAATTATACATAAATTTTATTTGTTAAATTAAAAACAAGAAAGAAAAATCATGCAGTACGCATTGATTAGTAACACTTTCCAACTGTACGCAATTGTTGTATCGAATAACTTTTAATATTCTTTGCCTACGTTATCACACAACAGACAGAAGGACTGAAAAACATAGAGATAGACTAATTGATTTTAAAATTTACTCTTAGGCATTTTGGAAAGTGTTAAAAAGGCTTAACGCAAAAGAAAATGCAGCCGTTAGATTATAATTACAGCTTTTAATCTCTCTGAATATTTTACTGTACTGTAGCCCTGTAAATCTGAAAGTTAATCATATCATATTCTACACAAAACAATATTTTTGAATATTAATAATGCATGTAAATGTTTTTATGAATTTTATAGTAGAAAGTTTTTAAATATAACTTTTAAAAAATTTTGTCCTAAAACGTAATACATTGGCTTTTTTTTATTGTTGTTGTTGTTGTTGTCCTTGTAAACAAACTAGTTGTACAGGACCTATTAATGACATTTTAAATAGGGAACATTCCATAGGGAACTTTAGTGTATCATTTTTTAAAATTCTCAAAATATTCACGGATGATAGGAGCCGGAGACAAACAGATAGAAAGGTAGACATTCGGACAGACAGATGCACAATTTGAAATTATAGTCCCACTAAAATTATTAGAAAGTGTTAAAACGCTCATGTAAACAAAAGTGCAATTCCAGCAAATTTTTATTAATAGCTTTTAATGTAACTGATTATTTTTTGTGGCCCCGTAAATCTCATGCTAACCATACAATATTACATAGAAGGCACTCGTTTGTGCATAATATATTTCAATTGCATTAAGCTTTGTGGAAAATAAAAATATTAAAATTTGGTTTATAAAAATAACTCTCATACAACACAATGGTTTGGAATACTTTCAAGTGCCCCTGTACGAAAACCATTTAGAAATGTACTCTATTTTACATATGAAACATCCGATAGGGAATTCAATAACACATTAAAACTTATTAAAGTTTCTATATATTAAAGGTAATAAATATTGTTTATAGAAAGTCCTCTCATAGAACACAATGCTTTCGAATACTTTTGGGTGTCCCTGTACACCAGTGGCGTATTCTCTGGGTATGCTAGGCATGCGCCGCATACCCGCTAAAAACTGTCTAAACTTCAAACATATTTTGATTAAAAAAAGAAAGAAAGAATAATAATTTAACAGCTAATTTTATTAATCACTCGCTACCATCCATCCATTAGCCGTCATTTAATTTTCGAAAACTATTCTGAAAGAAAATGCCTTCTGTTACATAAGATCATTCTTGGAAAACATCGTTTCCTGACCGGTTACTCCGTAAGGCTTGCTACTTTTCTAAAGCATACCCTTAGATAGGGAATTTTTGTTGTGTGAGGAAATATTCATTGCACTAATTTTCCCACACAAGGGGATTTCCGCTCTTTAAAGGGTCCAAGACATGCTATTCATCGAGAGCATGTCCTGTAGTTTTCCCGTACTGCTAAAGTATTAGGGATTTTCATTTTCTTATCTTCCGTAAAAGTCAGTGAGAACTAGTTTTTCCATTTTGTCCATCTACTCAAAGACAAGAATGACTGAATAGATTGATGATGTTGTCAGTTCAAAAATTCTATTATTGATAAAATTTAATGCTTCATTTTACAAAGATGTAATAAAAAAAAATAAAAAAAAAACTTTCAACAAAGAGAAAAAACTGAATTTATTTATAAATGATCATTCAACAATAAAATGAAATTTGCATAAATTTCTGAAAAAATATCTCTGTTATTTTATGAGACAGGAAAGTTACTGCTTTTTTTTTTTTTTTTTTTTTTTTTTTTTTAACCTAAACAATTCATACCAAACGAAAACTTCCGAAAGAAATAAAATTATGATCAAAATTTTACTTATGTTGTCTCTCTACATGAGTAAAGAGAATTGTCTGCCTCTCCCTGTGTGTCTGCGTGCACTCTGGACAGTTTCACAAATAAAAATTTAGATACCATTATTTTAATATAGTATTTTTTTTAACAGGTAAAATGAATATCAACGATTCATGAAGTGAAAATTTTCAATATAAAAATAGTGGTATCAAAATTTCCTTTTGCAAGAACTTGGCTCTGAAGCTAAGGCCTTTGATTACAGAGCTACAAAATGTGACAAAGGTATAGCTTGGATACTGCAAATGCGAACTTCATCAAGATTTTTTCTTTTTCTTTTTTTTTTTATTTTGAATCAGAATATCTCCTCCCCCCGCCCCCATCTCCTCAAATTTTTCCTTTTACTAAATTTTATTCAAATTGCCTGGTTTTTATTTTTAATAGTCTCCATTCCTTAGCAATGGTTACTAGCTTATTACAGTTACTACATAGCAACGCTTTCTCTGTCTGGTGATGCCTTTTAAAAAGTGAAGCTATCGACAGATTTTTATTTTAATTGAACAAAATAAGGTATTTCATTTCAATAGTTGCCTCTTCAAAACCATTTTTTATTTGGAAAATTAAAAATTTCCTTGAAAGGGAAAAACGTTTATAATTTTTTAATTTTTTTTTCTTCTTTTCTTTTGGTATCAAACGTCAATATAATAAAAATAATTAAACTTATTACATTTTTAACTTTATTAAAATGTTCAGCAATTAAGTTCATGTATAAGAACTATTTGTGGTCCGAGTTAAAGCGCTATCACAAGCAATGGGGACCCGGATCCGACATTGGAAGAAAGTCACGCCATATTTTGCGTGACTTTAATGATTTTATATATATATATGTATAAAGTGATGTATAAAAAATTAGTGATTCAATTTCTTTGAAAATTCATTTTTATCTAGTAACCAGTGAAGCATGCAAAGCCTATTGGTTCTTCAATAAATTATAATAAGTGGCATTTAAATAAATGCCGTCAAGATAAATTCGATAAAATACGTGTGTAAAATTATATTTATGGTTTGAAGAAATTGGAAATTTACGTACTTAAATTATAAGAAATGATAACGAATTTAGAAGTAGTGCTCTTTCCACAGTTGGCTTCAGAGCATGCCCAGTTTCAAATATCACGCTACGCCACTGCTGTACACAAACCGGAGGAGGTATTAACTTCATTTTCAGTAGGGAACATCCGATAGTGAACTTGAATAAAATACATCGGTTTAAAGAAATTCCATAAATATTTACGGGAATTAGAGCGCAGAAAACAGACAGAGAGACAGACAGACGGACAGAAGAACAGTCAGACAGATACACAAATTTAAATTATATTCACACAAAAAAAACGATAGAAAGTGTCAAAAATGCTTAATGTAAACGAAAGTACAATTCTAGCAGTTTTTTATCAATAGCTCTTAATATAACTGAATATTTTTGTGTCACCCTGTAAATCAAATGATAAACATATTATATTCAATGCAAAGCATTCCTTTGTGCATATAAATAACATATTTCAATTTCCTAAAACTTCGTGGAAAGTAAAGTTATTAAATCAGATTTATAGAAATATCTCACAAAGAAGGCAATGCTTTGGAGTACTTTTGAGTGTCTCTGTACATAAACTAGTGGTGGTATGTAATCTATTTTATATAGGAAACATCCAATAGTGAACTTGAATAACATATTTCAATTTCATTAAGATATGTGTACAGTAAAGGTATGAAAATATGATTTATAGAAATACCTCTCATAGAACACAATGCTTTGAAATACTTTCGGGTGTCTCTGTATACAAACCAGTAAAGGTATAAACTCCATTTTCAATAGGGAATATCCGATAGTGAATTTGAATAACATATATCAATTTCAAGAAATTCCACAAATATTTATGGGAGTTCGAGCGCGGACATACAGACAGACAGACAAACCGATGTCATTAACACATTTCAACCTTTTTGGGAAGTGTTAAAAATGTTAGAAAGTGTTAAAAATGCTTAATGTAAACGAAAGTACAATTTTAGCAAATATTTATTAATAGCTCTTTATATAACTGAATATTTTTGTGTCACCCTGTAAATCTAACGCTAATCATGCTATATTATATACAAAGCATTTTATTTTGTGCTTATAAATAACATATTTCAATTTCATAAATCTTCGTGCAAAGTAAAGTTATTAAAATTTAGTTTATAGAAATATTTCTCATAAAACGCAATGCTTTGGAATACTTTTGTGTGTCCCTGTACACGAATCAGTGGTATTTATTTCATTTTATACAGGAAACATCCGATAGTGAACTTGAATAACATATTTCAATTTCATTAAAGTTTTTGTACAGTAAGGGCATGAAAATATGGTTTATAGAAATGCCTCTCATAGAACACAATGTTTTGAAATATTTTTTTGTGTGTCCCTGTACACAAATCAGTGGTGGTATTTACTCCATTTTATACAGGAAATGCCCGATAGTGAACTTGAATAACATATTTCAATTTCATTAAGATTTGTGTACAGTAAGGGTATAAAAATATGGTTTATAGAAATGCCTCTCATAGAACACAATACTTTGAAATATTTTCGGGGGTCCCTGTACACAAACCAGTAGAGGTTTAAACTCCATTTTCAATAGGGAACATCTTATAGTGAACTTGAATAACATATATCAGTTTCAAGAAATTCCATAAATATTTACGGGAGTTAGAGCGCGGACTGGCAGACAGACAGACAGACAGACAGACGGACAGACACACAGACAGACAAACCGAAGTCATTAACACTTTTCAACCTTGTTGGAAAGTGTTAATGAGTATTTTCTTGTGTATTCATTAGGGGAAAGAGGTTAAAATAGCCGTCTTTCCCTGAATGACTTTTTTTTTTTTACACCAAACTCTGATCAACGTGTGCCTTATTACAAAAGCTATAGTAATTACAATTTCTCACTTTTGATACAACCCCTTAAGACTTGGCGAAAAATGCTAGAATTTTCAAATTTCAATAACTCAGCGAGATTTTGACTTAGAGAGATGATTTTTTTTTTTATTTTGCTTGTTAGAACGAGGAGAATATTTTTATAAATATAAGTAATATGATAGGAGGGATCGTATAAAAATTAAATTTCGTATTTAATATGTATACAGCCCCTTGTACAAAAAATCACCATATCTGAAATCTACTCTTAATTTGCACCAATTTTGTAATTGGAAGTATGTTTCTATCTTTCTTAGTTTACGTGATAATCGCTGTAACATCTATTTTGAATCACCCGGTATATATATATATATTTAAATTCCATTTTCACTTTTAGAAAATTTATGACTTAAATATGAGTTTTTGTTCTTCAAAAATTTATCTTTAACATTTTATTTTAAAGCTGTAAAGTTTCAAAATCTCACTAAATGATTTTTTATTTTACTACTTCAAAATAAATATGACATATTTAAAAATTAACCTGTTAATAGTCGCTAGTTGGTCGATTTGCCGCCCATCTTTCAGTGTTGTCAGATTTTTTTATTCAATAGCCAATAAAAATTTTTAGAAGTAGCATTTGATATACATAAAACGTGAATAAAATCAAAGGAACATCGAGCACATCACTTCTTAAAATTATTGGTGTGAGTTAAATAAAAAGTGCGCTGTCTGTAATTGGTGGCACTGTCTATAGCGACTACTAACGGGTTAAAAATACCTTCTGAAGATCACTCCTTAGCCTTTCAGCTTGAGCCCCAGTTGTCATCAGGGCTTGTGTGATGTGAAGTGTGGCTTCACAGTTAATCTTCAACCTGAGCTGATAGCACCACCTCTTGTCAACGTTTTTATTAGGTTTAATGTCATTGCAACTGCTGTCATTGACTTCAATTTCTATCATTTTGCAGATTATTGCATAGTTATTGTTATCGTAATTAACTAATTTTCTGACATTTTAAAAATCTCTGTTTATTTCTTGTTAATTTTGGCAAAGATTGTAGTGGTTCTGTTGTATTTAATATCATTTTATTTTATTTTTCTTCAATTTAGTCCTTGATTTCTTGTATGCCTGTAGTTTCTAGAGGGTTTATGGGATCTTTATCATTACAGATATGTTGAAAGATATCTTTATTAGGTTTTACAGAAATCAGAAATAGTTAGTTCAGTTTTAGGCTTCATTTTTGAATTTATTAGATGCTCTTTTATTTTATTATTTTTTAATGTAATTAAGAAATTCTTGAAATAAATTAGTAAGTTAAAAAATTATTTTTTTGAGGGGAAAACAAAAATCTGGAATGACTCCACTCGACTTTCCAAACATTGAGTAATTAACAGTTTTGTAGATAAAGTAAAGAAAGAGGAGTTGTTAAAGAAACAAAAGAGATAAAACCATAATAAAGTGCTTGAGTATTTTTCTCCATATATTACACGATGTTTTATTTAACGCTACTGAAGTTTGAGCCCATAGATCATAATGATAAAGAATTTTCGTTGTGTCCCTGTAAAAAACCTATAAATGCTAGATTCACCAAAATGCTTATAGTTAGTGCAACAGTGATTTATAATATTCATATACATTTTCAGCTCAATTGAATAAGGTGTTTAGATGCTATCGCACTTTTAACTAGTATGTTGTGGCCACCACATGACTTTCTTCTATATTTTCCTATACAAATTCACTCAGTAAAAATAATTTATTAAAATTATTATTAAAAAAAATTATTTTCCATGATAATGCAGATGATTTCCATATTAGAGAACAATAGAGTATAACACTAAATATCCAAAAAAAGTCAATTTTATTGTCAATATTACATAAAAAAAAATCGATAACTTCATTTTAAATTATCGCAGATCTATGGTTCAACCATTCGTTTTAAAGGTACTGGCGAGCTCGTTTGAAAGATACCCATCAGGAAAATTTACTCCCCTCGAGGGGGGAATTGGAGGCGAGGCTCCTACACATACAAAAAATTTTTCTCTGTTGACTATCTCTATTATAAATAATTCTGGTAAATTTCATAATGATTATTAAAAAATAATTCTCTTTATGTACATTTATACAAAATTTTTTACTATACCCCCTTGTTAAAAATTTAGAAAAAGCGGGATGGCAACGCAACCTGTAAGACAATTTTTACCAAAACTTGATAGGCACAAATTTATGTCAAGGTGCAACTACATACCAATTTGTATGAAATTCTGTGAAGTAGTTCCTGAGATACAGTTGCCACAAAAGTTTGTCACACACATGCAGAGACTGACAGACAAACAGATAGACATTTTCTAAAAATGGTCAAATCGTGTTCTACAGCTCTCAAAACGTGTCAATCCATCAAAAACCTGAGGTCGGTAATTTTTACGAATCCAATACTTTCTTCTATTGAATACAGAAGAAAGTAAAAATTTGGTCCCACAGGCCATAATGATAAAGAATTTTTCTTTGTGTCCCTGTAAAAAAACTGTAAGTGCTAAATTCACCAAAATCTATACAGTTCATGCAACTGTGACCTATAACATGTGTACAAATTTTTTGTTCAGATTAAATAAGTGTTTAGACGCTATCGCGCTTTTAAAAATTTGGCCCCAATGATAAAGAATTTTTCTTTGTGCCCCTGTAAAAACTTTGTAAGTGCCAGATTCTCCAAACTCTGTACAGATTGAGTAACTGTGACCTATAATGTGTAGAAATTTTTTGCTCAATTGAAGAAGGCGTTTAGATGCTATCGCACTTTTAAGATTTTGGTCCCATAGGCCATAATGATAAAGAATTTTTCTTTGTGTGTCTGTAAAAAAACTATAAGTGCTAGATTCACCAAAATCTATAGGGTTCGTACTATGGTGACTTACAATATACGCACCAACTTTCAGCTTATTCGAACAAAGCATTTAGACGCTAGCATGTTCACTCACAGACATACACACACACACATACATACATCATCGTAAAAATAGTGAAAACGGACTCAGGGGACCTCGAAACGTATAGAAACATCAAAATCTCGAATTCGGATTTTTGACATGATTACAATACTTTCCTCACTATAGTGTTCGGAAAGTAAAAAAGATTTATTTAATAGTGATGAATTTTTTGATTGTGAAAACAGAAATTTAACCCTTAAATGTTTACAAATGGCTTTTTCCATCACTCAATAGCTGAAATAAAAGGCTAATGTTACAAATTTTTGAAAAATATGAAATGTTTTTCTAGGAAATAAGATCACTGAATATCTAGATTTAAAAAATTATTATTTATTTTTTGTTCCTACTTCACTTAGTATTGATTTTATGACTAAAGGGTTAAAAAATATGTATTATGTAATAAACAATAATTTGAATTATTTCTCAATAGGTTAGCTGACCTTGATGCAGTGTGGTGCATATTATTATTGCATATACTTTAGTATGTTAATCTATATAAAGGGAAGTGTCTGTGTGTGTGTGTGTGTGTCTGCGCTCTGGTGCTCACACTATTGATCGCAGAGCTTCCAAATTTGGCATATAGGACCTGGGACCCTGCGGGTGTGCACCTCATCGAGATTATTTCGAATTTGAATTTTTTAAATCAATGTTTTTTAAATATTGGCTTTAATGCTTCATTTTTTATAAATTTAATTCTTTGATTGTAATCGTCTGCGTATCTTAACAACGGTTATTTCACTATTTATTTTTTATTCATTTGAAAATAAAATTCTTTTTTTCTTTTTTTTCTTTTCTTTTTTTAAATTTATTATATTTATTGAAAATTAAATGGTAATGCAATATAAATAAATTGTTATGTTTATGTATAATTTTTATAGTATAACAACTTTTTATTTTTCATTTTAAATTAATTCCTTTAAAATAAAAATCCTTTTTTTTTTTTTTTTTTTTTTTTTTTTTCTATTTATAATATTTATTGGAAGAAAAATGGTAGTATATAGTGGAAAAGGATTAAACTGATTAAAATTTATTTGTTTTTCATGTATTTAATTCCTTTTAAAAGAAAATCTATTTATTTTATTTTGTGGGCATTTCACAGTATTCGGTTGTTGCGGACTCTACATTCAGAGAAGTTTAACTCAATATATCTAAGCAAATATTTAATTAGATCACCTCTTTTATATAAGATAGCCCTCCCCTAATAATATACTGCATGCTAAGAGAAATATTAATGTAAATATTTATGAATGAGTTGTGGCATAAGATGTGCCATGTTGCGGACTACACACTTTTTCCCTTAAAAATTTATGGTAATTTTAAACATAATTCTGTCTGAATCTGTTGAACTAAAAATAGATGAAACATGTTTTCTAAAAAGCTGGTACAGTCAAATTATCAAAAATCAAAATTTTTGATAGTTATCTCTTACACAAAATTTTCTAGGGTATGAAAAAGAGAAGAGTTCAGCAAAAAAGCTGACGTTGCGGACTCTACGATTTTGTCTATTTTGGCTTTTAGTGAAGAGTGCACAGAATTTAAAGGTGCAAATGCTAATGTTATAAAAGTTTGTTGCCAAAAATACTTCTAAATATTGTCTATTACCAAAGAAACCTTGTTTGCTGTTTCTGGATCATATGCATAGAATCTTGCCGAGGAATCAGTTGGAGAAGGATCACCGAGAAGTTTTATCAAATAAGTAGAACTCTGAATTGTTTCAAATTCTGGTTTTTCCATTGCCTTAAATTTGTTTTCAGCAACAGGTTGAAACACAAATTTAATATCTAGCCACCTCACCAGCCCATCACCTATCATTAAACAACACAGCAATCCATTGGCCCTTTGACATTGACTGATCACCAGAAGTGGAACTGGCTTCTTTATTTAATGATACAATGTTGACCTGCTTTGTATGAACATATGGTGAATTAATTGTGCAAACTATTTCATTTTGAAACATTCTGAAATGGTGCATCTTTCGTGTTTCTGATATTTTTGAGCATCAATTCCACAGAGATTCCAAATTCATGGACTGCACTCTTTCTTCAATGGATTGAGAATAAACATAAAGGACATTGATTTTGACTCTCTCTTTCTATCTCTTAAAAACTTTTATAGCCATATCACACAAGAGATTTTCGTTCAGCATTTTACTAAACACAGCATTATACCCAACACACTCAGCCTGATTTTGTTCAAGGACAGCGAGTTTTCGGATGATCAACTTTTACGAAACCGTTTACAAAAAGCTGACTATGTTGAGCGGGCTGATCAAAATTGACCAATAAGAGGAATAAACAGGATTTTTTCCTGGAATACCTCTAGAGAAGGGAATACATCATCCTATCAATTCAGGGGAACCCTACGGACAGGTTGATCAGTTTCTCCTTTGCTTAGCTTCCTCAACTTTTAACGAAGCTCAGTGAACATGTTGTGTTGAGTATATATGCTCCCGTGTGATATGGCCATTAGCATCAGTGGGAACATCTTTGTCCTGAAAGGTACATCGCCACACACTCCGTTTTATTTCTCCACCAACACCGTCTACAGGCCTTTTGCCATGTGATTTTAATTTCATGGGGTAATTGAAATTGGATTATTCTATTAGCATAAGTAAAAAATCATTTTGATAAAATTGCTTTCATCTAAAAAGATTTATAAAAAAAAAACTTACCTTTGTTTTGAATGAACTTTAATAAAACTCCAAGAACAAATTTCTCCATGTGGTTTGTATTCTATTGGGGTATCACAGACAAGGATATTTATATTTGTCTGTGGGGGGTATTAAAACTGGATTATTCTACTGTGTTGCCAAACATAAAATCTAAAAAAACTTATGTGGATGATGGCTGTTCTGTTGCCAAATGAAAACAGTCAAATATTGTGTAAATGATAGATAGTTCTGTTATTAGATGTAGAGTCCAGAACATTTTTGTAGAGTCCAGAACACATTTTTGAACTCATATAATTCCAGTTTTTATTAACCAATAGACTTTTACACTTCAAAATTATAAGAAGCCATGTTTAAAGATAGAGGATATAACTTTTTATAGTTCCATGAAATTTTAAAAAGAAATAAATAAAACTTTATCATGTTTTTCTGTTGCGGACTCTACATGCATATTTTTGTATTAGAATAAAGAAAATACATGCACATATTTTATCAAAAGAATTGTGCATATAAATGCCTATGACTGTAATATATGTGTCCCAAACAAGGATAGTCTCAAAAAGATAACACAAATTTATACAATAAATAAAACTGTTAATTTTGGCATGTAGAGTCCGCAACACATCCTACTGCTTTTTCTTAATTTAAAATCCAATAACTTAAAAAAATTTCAAAATTTTCACTTGAATGCATTAAATTCTGATGATTTAAATATCAGCTTTTCAATATAAACAAATATTTTCCCCATTATATGACTTTTGTTGCGGACACTGTTTGGGAAAAATACTGTGAAATGCCCCTTTGTTATACTGGTCGGAATCAAATCATAATACAATGTAAATAACGGGGGCTATATAAAACACATGTTCAAAAACAAAAACATATAATAGATGCTGAGATACAGTCATCTTTAAAATCGTAGCTCTTAAATAACAGGAGATCCACATGCCGTCGATAAATACCCAGATTGAAGTGCCCGGGAAAGACCTTTTTTCTGACAGTGGGAACCTAGGACCCCGATGCAGCATGGGTAGGAAAAAGAGCTACCGTTAGGCAGCGGTTACTAAAGCAAGGTCTAGAGCAGTTTCAATGTTTATTTATTTATTTATGTATAAATTATTATTAAGTTTTTATTTATAATATGATGTAAAAAATAAATACTGATCCAATTCTTTTGAAAATTCATTTAAATATTGTGACCAGCAAAGTGGGCATAGCCTGCTAGTTTCCTAATATAAACAATGTTTTGAAGCTTACATTTTTACTTAAATTGGCCAATATATGAAAATAATTCTGAACAATTCTGAAATTTTTGACCAGGATTCTCAAGTTATACTGTCATCTAAATATTTTTCTTTCTAGTACTCCATCCCAAGTGCTTGACATAGCTGAGAAGATGAATGCGCAGTACACAATTTTAACGCATTTCAGCAAGAGATATAAAGGATTTCCTGTTTTACCTGATTGCAGCAGAGAAATGAGTTGTGCCTTTGATTTTATGACGGTTTGTGTTGACATTATTATTATTATTTATTTTTTTAAGTCTGCTTACTTTTAGATTGATTTCTTTAGAAAATGACCTATTGCAATAATGTAATACATATATTTATGTATATATAATGGAAAATTTGCCATCACAATATCTTCAGAAATATTTAACCACTTTTTGTAAAAATTGAAAGACAATGGACTTCTGTAGAAATATTTTGGATGAGTTTGTTAACCAACTAATCTACCATCGTGTTTCAAAATGGTGACCTTTTGAAAATTGCACATTCCATAAACAAATGTGTTTATGAACCAATTTGCATAAATTTCAGTATAAGCATAGGTAGTTTCAAGGTCTCAACAAAGTTTATTATTATTGATTTCTTATCTTGTTTCAAAATGGTGGCCACTTTCAATCTCAGGTTAAAAACAATATGCTTGAAACCAGTATGTACAGGTAATAAACAAAATAATGGAAATACTCTAAATTTTACCTATTTTATTGATTATCTTCCAAAACACGTGACACATTATCCAGAACTTCAAGGATGTAAAGAACATGTTATACCTCATACTTTTCATCGAATGTTTTGTCTCAAAGACAAAAAGGGAATAGTAACAAATTAAGGAAAATAAGGTAGCATTTAGGATCACCCTATAAAAAAATAATGCTTGAAAAGCTTAGCCACATTTGTAAGCCTTTCTTCATAATTTTTTGCATTTCCTCTGGCTAAATGATTATGTTTCTTATATGGTTATGCATCTCTAAAAGTGAATCAAGGAGAGTAATACAGAAAAAACATCTTCAAATTGAGAAAAGAACCAAAAAACTCAGTTTTTTCGACAAGATTTGTATCATAGCATTTATATATTAGGCTGGTAAAAAAAAAAAAAAAAGGATTATTTTTTTGGTGACATAAAATGAACTTTAATGAGTCAAATATCTTATCTTTTGCAGAAATTTTTTTAGCATTAATCAAAACTAAAAAAACTGCGATTTTAAACCATTGTCACTCAAATAATGTCTCTAAAAATTTCTGTGTTGAAAACATAACTCAAAATTCCTCCCTTTCTTTTATGGATATAAATTAAATGCTTTATTTTAAGCTATTTTATGCTTTATTTATATTTGTTGTTTTATAGTTTTATTTATCTTTTTTACTTTACATGCATTTTTTGCAGAATTTTTTTTTTTTAATTTTGTGTTTGCAGAAAGTTTTTCATTTTATCCACCTCTGGTTATTACTGAAATTTTTACCATTAAAAAGTTTTATAAGCTTCAAAATATAAGGTAATCTGATGATGAAAGGTCAGAGCTATATGGGAAATGTGTAATTACTTATCAACCAAGCAACCTATAATTTTGTACGTGTTGCTAAAGATGTCACATGGTCATAGCAGAACTTTATTCTTTTGCCAATTCTCGCCCTTTCTCTACTTTTTTTTTTTTTTTTTTTTTTTTTTTTCCATAAGCAATAAATATTTGACATCTGAGTTCATTGTTTGGTTGCATGGACACAGCTCAAAATATTCAACACTTTTGTAATCTCATCAAATTAACAACATGATCTTTTTTCTGATGCAATTCAGTTTTCAAAATTGGTCTTTGTTGTTTTATTATGCTTGGATTATGATCTTTTTTGATTGATATTATTGAGACTATATTTTTCATCACTAGTGACAATTCCTTTAAAAAAAGGGGCAATTGCATTATGTTTCAAAAGTGTATTGCAAATGTGATTTTCAGTAGTTGTGTAATACATTTAATCCTTTTTTGCAATATCTTGCACAAAAAATTATAACATTGACAGAAGAATAACAAGATAAACATGACACTATCTATTTATGCAAACCAAAATTACTTTCATGTCAACCTAATATGTCATTTGTTCGCAATTTTTAAAATTCTAAAAGCAACCAATTCATGAGGTAAAAGATGGTCTCTCTCCACAATATTTTGTAGGAATACTTCCCACAACATGCTGCTAAGTGCAAACACTGCCTGAAATAATATCTGTAATTGGCATTTTGATTTATGTTTTGTCTGAGCTAAAGAATTTTCTAGGGATAATTTTTATAAATCTATAGACCACAGGAGTTGCAAATAGTGCTTATGCTGCAAAGTTATTTTTAAACATTGGACCTTTTTATGAGTTCTCTGTTATAATGTTGGAAATAGCTATGTTGAAAAAGTTAAAATATAATTCTTAAATTGCCTCTGTAATCCATTAATTTTGAAAATTATTTTCATTTAATAAGTATTTTTTTATCATTTCATTTGTTAATAACAAAATGCATGCCACATGAAAAAGGAGATTATTTTTGTTTAAAGTTTTTTCATGTTATAAAATTTAGTATTACGATTTAGCAAGAATTTAAAAAGAGCTTCATGTTATTTTGTAAAATTAAATTTTACTCATAAACCATCTCCAAGGATTCTAATTACGATTGATTCTTATTGTTCATATCTTTATTATACAAAATTTTTAATCATATGAAATATGACGTTGTATTGGAAATAAAACTCATATTTAAATTTATTAATTGGCTGTGCATTATTTGAAAATTTATTTTAAAGGAATGACCAAAATACAGCTATTTATGATAATCTTTAAATGTCTTTGTGATTTATTAAAGTTTCCCTTAGAGAAAACTTGTATTATAAGCTATTAAAAAAACATATCTGTACCCCAGAGGTAAAGGATGCCATGTCCATTTTGTGAAAAGAATTAGCACCATGTCCTTTATGTGTATTTCATTTTAGCACATCAAAGACAGTGGTAACTCTTTTCACAAGAAAAATTAGAATCCTTAGAGATGTCCTTTACCTCCAGAATATTTATGTATGTAGTAATAAAAAAATTTTCTGTTTGCAGCACAGAAAGTATATATATATATTTTTTTTTTTCAAACTTACTAAGAGAAATATATATATATATTATCCTGTATATTTCCAAAATGATTAAATTATGCTGTCATTATTTGTAACTTATTTTATTTTTCAGGTTCGAAGATGTGATCTACCATTATTACCTCTTTTTACTCCTGTCATCAAGTGCTTGTTTCAGGAACAGTTAGAAAGCTATGAAGAAAAATACGCTTATAAAGTGGACTTTGAAAATGCATTTTTAAAAGTTTTGAAATCTTGATGTAAAATATGTAAATAAATATTTATTGATTTTTGTCCTTATGAGTACTTACTGCAATTTTTTGATAAAAAATATACTTTTTAATTGCTGTTGCTTGCTCGCTGAAAGATAGCAAGAAAATAAATAAGAGGGTCATAAAGAGGATCATGTATTGTTAAAGAAATAATGCAGGATGTTTGTCTGTGCTAATGGGAATTTTAAGTATCTATAACAAAAGCTACAGTCGGTAACAAAAGTCTCCGAACACTAGCAAAAATTCCTATATAAAAAAAAGCACACTTGATACAGTTTTGTTAAATAAATCCTTGCCGAATCCTGTTTTTAGACTGACTAAAAACAGGATTCGACAAGGATTTATTTAACAAAACTGTATTAAATGTACTTTTTTTATATAGGAATTTTTGCTAGTGTTTGGAGACTTTTGTTACTGAGTGTACATATTTTCTGGTTTAGTACTTAAAAAATTAAATAACGGCCTTTATACTATTATTAAAAAATTGTGATGATTATTTACTTTTTCATTCCCCATCCCTCTTTATTAGACTATGATTAAGCAATCATTGAATGCTTTCCCCCCTCTTGAGAAGAGGGGAAGAGGAAATTAAATTCTTGATCATAAAGTATTTACTGAATTTTAAGGTTATTTTTTAATAGAATAGTGTAATATATACTTCTAACTATAATTGTTAATGAAGTTCACTATAGTTTTTCTTTTTTATTTAAGTACACATGTGACAAAAATTTGACTTTTGCTTTTTTTTTTTTTTTTTTTTGGGGGGGGGGGGGGCAGTTTCAGTCGATAAATTTTTCAATCCTTCCCAATTCATATTGACAGTTGTCTGTGAACGATCATGTTCCTTTTCTGTAAATTTTCTGATCATCTTTGAGAAAAAGCATTCCCTGGCCGAAGTGGGACATACTGCGAACAATGTCACGCTTTATCAGCTCTCATTCGCTTTGAATAAAAAAAGTTTTTTTTTTTTTGGGGGGGGGCATTTCCCCCCCTTTGTTGTTTTGAGTTCTAACTGGATTAATTTGTTTCAGAATGTTTTTTCTAGGGTTGTCATTATTTCGTCGTAAGCACAATTTAAATTCATTTATTTGTTGTTATTTGGTTTAATTTTTATTGATATATGAGATACAATGTCTTTCAACTGTTTGAGAGATTGTTCATAAAATTTCTACAAAAAGTCAGTTGCCACATGACTCAGATACCTGCAGATTGAATTTTTATATTTTAGCCTGATCTCCCCCCCCCCTTTTTTTTTTTTAAATGGAACATCATCTGACCACTGTATTTATTTAGGGGTAGTAAGTATAAATCCATATTATGTGTTAGCAAAATTTTGTAGCTCACAAACCAATAATGGAAT
The DNA here is from genome assembly GCA_963930645.1 of Salticus scenicus. Taxonomy (NCBI): domain Eukaryota; kingdom Metazoa; phylum Arthropoda; class Arachnida; order Araneae; family Salticidae; genus Salticus; species Salticus scenicus. Next base: position 136,605,304 of record OZ005659.1, on the reverse strand, counting down.
TTAAGTAATATTGAGACCTTGACTTAAATTGGTGCCAAATAACTTTTGCGATATCACCCAACGGGTGGAGTTGCTATGCTGTGAAGACTATATCTTAACTTCCCTAGTGTATAATTGCACTAAACTTAATATATGAAATGAATATCATACAAAACTGTGTTGCTTCAATTTGGGTGCTCATCATCCAACAACATCTGCAATATTGTTTATGAAAAGGCAATATATGATATATAAATGCACCAAACTTTTTGTATGCGAGATGGATAATTTGTAAAACCATAATAATTCAATTTTGGTGCATATCGGACAAAACACTGCTATGAAGCAATTTCATATACAGAAAGACTATATTTCAGCATTTATGTTATGTATAATTTATATATATGCAACAAACTCGCTATGTAAGATATATGCTATGAAAAATTATGCTGATTCAGTTTGGCTGTATTCGTCAGACAAGTGATGCTGCTATTACTTTCTGCATTTTTTCAAATGGCTATATCCGAGCATCTATTAGTAAAAATTGCACCAAATTTCACATTAAAAAAAGTAATTGAAACACCACCTTTTAGCTGATATGTATGCAATTTCAATTAATATTTTTGTAATTTATACGAGAGATGGGAATTATTTCATGTAATCAAATTAATACTATTATTGCATTACAACCTATTACAGTGATGTTATATTACTGACAAGATCCTATTAAATGAATCATACTGTCAATTTTTTTCTCTAAAAGAGAAGAAAAAAAAAAAAAAAAAAAAAGAAATCTTAGGCATTAAGTCAACTCAACACAGACTGATAACTAGAAAGATTATTTATGATAGTGAAAGATATTCTTTTACTTGATGAAGTGATCTTAAGGGCCTGCTTCACTCATCGTCGCTGGAGGCCGAAGCTAATGTTATCCTATGGTAAATTTTCTTTACTTATAACTAATTAACTTATACATATTTTTAAATTCTGTTTTCACATTCAGAAAATTCCCAACTGTTAAATTGATGCATGTATTTTTTATTTTGAAGCTATGAAATACGAATTTTCAATATGAAATTTTCACTATGCAATTTCAAAATAAAATATTAAAAATTAAAAAAAAATACGTTTTTAAAAAAGGGGCGTCAATTTAACAGTTGGGAATTTTATGAATGTGAAAACAGAATTTCAAAATATGTATTAGTTAGTTATAAGTAAAGAAAATTTCTTATAGAATAACACTGCCTCAGGCTTCCGATGACGGTGAGTGAAGAGGGCCGTTAACAGTGAAATACTAGTAGAGCAATAATCTGTTCATGTTCATTCAAAACAAGTTAAAAAATTAATACCCTTGTCTCAATATTAGTGAAATAATCCTTTAAAATACTATCTTTATTAACACTACATACAGCTTTCTAATATTTGTGTAACCGAAGATATTATTTGAAAGAATTATTTGACTGAATATTCATTTAGGAAATTAATTTTAACGTCAAAGACACATATTACCATTTAACGTAATAATATCAGTGTGAGAAATTCAAATTACTACAGTATTATTTAGATGAGTCGGTGAGTGACATCATTAGACTTAGGTGTTATTTTTGCATTTACTGTCCGTTTGTGTTTAGTAATTGTTTAGACGTAGGTGGCGTTTGCCGTTTATGGAACATGGGAGAATCTGTCTCAGGAAGTTGAAATGGCATTTATTTGAAATTGCTGAATTGCAAGAAATGAAATTTTAACAGTGTAAATATTTGTATTTATTTTTGTGATTTTTATGTGGTGATCAAGTGTAGTTTGTTAAGAGCTATAGTTTGTTATTTAGCTAGTTATTTTCTTTATTCGAAATTTATTTTTTACTTTGAAAGTGGATTGTGTATTTATGCTTCGCTTTTCAAGTTTTTATTTTCTTTATTTCATTTTCTACAAAGTTTTCTATTTATTTAATACAACTAAAAAGTTGGGGAAAAAAAAGGGAATTAATAAAGCATTTTTCAACAATATTGAATAATATGCTTTATATATAAGTATTCTTTGTTACAGAAAATAGCATTTGTGCTACTAGAAGATATATGATATTCTGTTTTCCCTCGTGCATATTCCTTCAAGGCAAATGTTTCATATATATATGTTACCGCTAAAGTGAAGAAATCAGTTAATCTGCAGATTAGCTAGGTAATCTGCACATTAACTAGGGTGATCCAGTGAGGAAAATTGTTTTATTTCTCAAATTACCTAGGTAATCTGCGAATTACCTAGATAATCTGCACATTACCTACTAGGTTAGGTACTAGTTAAAGTGAAAATAAGATATCTGGTGTTGTAATTTTACAGCACGCTGTGTTGTATTTGTTTTTTCATTCGGAAAAAAAAAAAGTTTTATTTTCTTTTTTATTTCTTTCTTTACTTATTTTAATCTGCATGTGTTTTAATTTTTATATCTTTTAAAGTTATATTTGTTTTATTTTTTATTTATTTCATCTTTTTTATTCTGTCAATATAAGTTTGAAGATGTTATGCATTTTTAATATGAAATATAATAGCTTTAATAGCTTTCAATAAATTATATTTTATAAATGAATGTTAGAATTGTAATACAGTAACGATTTCTTTTCAAAATAAAAATATTTAACAATTTAAAATTAAAAAAAAAAAAAAAAAAAAAAAAGTTTTATTAACAACTTATATTGCTATTACTTTTAAATACTAGAAATATTAAATTAGACAAATCAGAAGCATTATTTAAGAAGTACTTCAAATAATTAAAACTGCTTTAACATTTTTTAGGATGCATGAAAATTAAAATGACAGTTTTCAATGCTTTATTAAACCATATTTTGCAGCATACATATATCTGCACAAGTTTAGCAAATATATTAATTTTACAAAAAAAAAAAAAAAAAACTTTATTAACACTTTTTATGTGATAAACTACAACGAAATTATCTGAAAAAGCGAACAAAATTTAAAATAAATAAATAAAAATATAATCATGATATATAAAATATGTACAGGAAACTTGAAACTGAAAGAAAAAAAAAGAAAATGTAATGAAATGCTAAAAAATGTACAAAAATTTCATATTAAGTATTTATTAAATGCCATAATATTTTTCAAAGTTAATAATTAATATATCTTTTTTTTTTTTTTTTCAGTATGTAATAGTAATTTAAATCAATTTTAAAATAAATTAGTTTTAAAAAGTTATGGTTTAATAGTTTTAGTTCGGAAGGAAATAATTACTGTAATGTAAATCTAATATTCATAATTCAAGATGGAGTTTCACGAGAGACAGCTTTTAATTAAGATTTCATTTCATCAATAAAATGCAGACCCTTATCAAACTTATATTGACAGAATTAAAAAAGATAGAAATAAAATCAAAATTAAAACAATTATAACTTACTTGTTACTTTAAATTTTGTGTTAGTCATAATAATAAACCTAATCATGGCTTCCATCCACATTTCCATGGCCACATTTTGCGTTTGCTGTTTATCGGTTTATCATCATAGCGTAGCGGAAGTGCGGAAGGGAAGGGGTAAAAGTTTCAGTTATGTTTGAAGGTCATTCGCGTATCTGTATCACATGGCTGTTTGACGTCATAGTGAATGTAAAAAAACTAAGGCTCGAAACAAACATTTGAACTTTAACGATACTTAAACCGTTAATCTGCAGATTACCTAGTTAAATTGCGGAAATCACTTTATTCCACACTTTAACGGGTTATTTTAGTTAATCTGCAGATTAGCTAGGTAATCTGCAGATTAACGGATTTCGCGTTTTAACGGTAACATATATATATATAATATTTAAACTTTGACCTCTACTATTTTGTAATAGCACTTTTTGTCTCTTTAAAAAACAGAAAATATGATTAGAGAAAAATAATAGTGTTCAAAAATGTTATAGTTATTCAAAAACACTAATCATATGCACTATGCATGATAAGTGCATGTGTCAAAGTAATTAGAATGACAAATTAGTAGTATTTCAATGAAGTAGTAATAGGTTGTAAAAATAATAGAATACTGGAACCTGTTACCCAATGTAGTGTGCACTGTAAAAAAATGACTATTACCAGCTGCAAGAAACTCTCTGTGATTGGACAAAATTATTTTATCCAATCACAGAGAGTTTCTTGCAGCTGGTAATAGTTATTTTTTTACAGTGTGGAATGAAGTAGTCTATTACTTAAAAGTAATTGTTTATCCCATCTCTAATTTATATCTCCATTATAAAGTTTACTTTTATGCTTCTAAAAAACTATACATTTTGATTGCAGCACTATTAATTTACATATTGCAATATTATTCATCTTCTTTTATTTAACAACTTTTTCAGATTTTAATACAAAATCTTTATTTTGAAAGAGTTATCACTATTTTTATGATTCTTCCATAATTTTTGGAAATCAGTGTAGAATAAAAAATAAAGCACACTTGTATTTTTAGAAAAGTTTTAAATGAATAAAATTGATTTTTCTTCCCTAATTCTTTTACTTCACAAAATTTCCAATTAATTTTCCATTGATATACTTTGTTTGAAACTGTTGATTAAAAAAAAATCTCAAAATAAATGTGTGACATTTTATTAAATAAAAATTTAAAAGTTACAAAAACAAATATAATACTGTTACAACAGCACATAAAAGATAACAATAATTGGTTATGTTCTTTGTAAACTAAACTTTTTGGAAATGTACTTTTTAAGTAATAAATACATTAAAAACATGCAATTGTAAATTAAATAAAATAGTATAAACGACTAGAATTTATTTTTTTCGCATGCACTTTTGTGCTAGTTCGAAATTAACAATAAATTTGATTTTTAAAAAATCTAAAGAATTAGAAGATTTGTGATTGAAATAACATGAGTTTTGTTCTACTGATAAGCATCATTATTATAAATCAAACTAAAAATAGTATCAGAATATTCAAGTAATTATGATCATTTTTAAAAATTTAATACAATATAAAACAACATATTTAAAATGCCCATTATTGACAGAGCAATAGTTCTAGTAAAAAAATTCTTGCATAGATTTAAATAGTGTAGTATTCAGATAAAGGCAGGTCAACTATAACTTTGTACGAGATTCTGGATCTTTTAAGTCCATTTCTTCTGGAGATGGTAAAGTTTTTGTTATTAGCGCTTCAGCACTGGAACAGGTAACAAAATCATTTAGTTCACTACTTTCAGTCTCTGAAATACAAAATGAACTTTATTAGAAAAATAGAATTGATGCATTTTATTTAAGATATTATAATATTATAATTATTGCATACCACCATGGTTGAAGCAAAATAAAAAGCTCTCTTATACAGTTGGTAACAAAAGTGTCCGAACACTAGTAAATATTCCTATGTAAAAAAAAAGTACACTTCATACGGTTTTGTTAAATAAATCCTTGTCGAATCCTGTTCTTAGTCAGTGTAAGAACATGATTCAACAAGGATTTATTTAACAAAACCGTATGAAGTGTACTTTTTTTACATAGGAATTTTTGCTAGTGTTCAGACACTTTTGTTATCGACTGTACCTTCTTCCACACACAGCATGTCTAAATAAATATTGGACAATCAATAAATCAGTTTTTTTTTTCTTTTTAATAAGAAAACTTTTCAAGTGTGATCATAAAAATAACGAATCACAGCATTTGCATCTTTTATTAATAAAGGAGCAAAATTGTATTATTTATTAGATAACGCAGTGTAGATTGGTTGTAATTAACAAGATGAGCAGCAAAATTTTAGGAATATTTTTTATGTGATTTTAGTGGTAATTATTATGACCCATGAAGCATATAGTTTTTATATGTATTTAAAAAAAAACTTTATAGAATGTGCAGGGTGTTTCAAAAATACATGCACGATTTCAAACTTTTATTAAAAAAAAAAAAAAAAAGACTAGATCTACAAATTTTTTGCAACTGAGAACAAAACAACTCAAAAAGTTTATTTTTTATCATTTTAGTAAAATGCTACATGAGATTGTTTGGTAGCACAAATAAAGTCAAAATGATATTTCTAACTGATAATTCTAACTAGGTATGTTGCAGCATGTTGAGATCTACAGTTATTATAGGAGCTTGGGTCCTTTGCTTCAATTTTACAACATTCTCAACTTTCTTTTTCAGACTATTGTTCACAAAACTCCCAGATGAAAAGATTTAGTGAAATAATGTCTAATGACTGTATCATTGAACTTAAATGTTTTAAGGTATAAAATGAAATTATTCGAAAGGAAAGCAAACAGCACGAAACTGAAAATTTATTAATTCATAGTAAATATGATGCACTTAAAAAAAACTTCTGTTTTACTACATATATTTACAACTGACTATTCTTCAATCATAATAAAAATATTTATAAAGTTATTAAGTTACATTTATTAATTAATTTATTATTATTTTTGTTGTGGTTCAATCATACTTTAAAATACTACTTCTGAATAATAACAGGAGACTTGGTATTGGAATATTAAAACCCAAATAAACTACTACGTCAGAAACGCCAAAGAAAAATATTGGAAATGCATACAGCTGGTTTGGTAGCCTAAAGCGTACCGTCTTCAGTGCAAAGACGTAGTAGTTTATTCGGGTTTTACTATTTCTGAATATTTAAAAAAATAAGCAATATTTCACAGAAAAAAGGTTTTTTATTTTCACGCCATTTTTTCAAAATAACACTATCAAATTCTTTGTCAAGTTAGGAATCTTAAAATTTAGTATACTTTAGCAGAAATTTTATGATTCTACTAATATCATGCTGTAAATATAAAGCATGTATAATCACAAAATGAAATGATCAGTGCAAATACAACTTTATAAAGCTTATGTAGTGAGAAAGCCAGACATATGATTATATATGAGGAAAATTTGAAAGAAAGTCTAAGGAAAAGCATACAAGAAATAGTGTTTCTTTGAAAGTAGTTATAAAAGAAGCTCATTTAAAAAAAAGTTAACACATGCTAATAAATGCCCACTGCACAAGAGTAAGCCAATTAGAATGAAGTTAAGGATACTGACTCAAGTGATCCAGGCACATAGTCTCATTTTTTTTTTTTTTTTTTTATGCATTTTAGTGAAGTTTCAATATTTAAACACTGCAAAATTTTAGTATAGTTTTAGGGGCCATGAGTGTGATGTGAATACATCACCTCTCCTTTAAATCTAACTTCAAAATAGATCGTTTTTTGCAAGCATCTACTTGGAGCTGTTCCTTCCTGGCTCAACACACCCTGTAAAGTTTGCTTCCCGCAGCACTCATGAGTGGAGAATCCATGGTTCTTCTTTTTGCCCTATGAGAACTATTCATTGGTCGCCTCTGTAGACCAATAGGCAAATCAGGACTATGTATCTGTGACTTTAGGTGTGTGGATCTGTTTTTCCCCAGGAGCGCATTTAAAAAATTAAATTAGTCAGTTTGTCCTCCACTTCTGCAATGAAAAGGATTGCTTTTTACGTCTGTGCATCTTCTTTTGACCTTCAATTAGTATGTGGTCACACATGTTGTCAATACCTTTTTTAATCTGATTTCAACGAAGTATATTAATGTATATAAATTAATATGTCATGGAAATTCTTCATGAACGTGGTCAGAGACAAAATATATAGATTATATTTGAGATTTATTATGAAATGTTAAAAAGTAGTGTCCTGAATTTCAAATACTGTATCTGCAGATTACATATTGTTCAGATGTATTAGTCTGCTAATAAACTGTCCTTGAATGGATGGAATTTCTCAGAATTATTGTCTCAAGAATGGATTATGTTTTCTTTTACATTTTTATCTTAATCTGAAAGCAACTCAAGGCCGTATCCAGAAAAAAATTTCAGAGGGGGCCCAACTTTCACTCAGATGTTGGTCGTGCACCCGCACATATGCACACCAAAAGCATGGACGTTAAAGTTTGTCCCCCCACCTCAATCACTAATTTTAAAACAAATATAAGTTATTGCCTTAAACTTTGTATCTAAGCATAGTAAAATGGTTATGCGGTATAAATAAGATCGGTTACAACTTCGCATGGCGGCAAACAATGGAATTAATGTTCCTAAAATCTGACATATTGTTGAGATGAATTAGTCTTACTTATAAAAACATCTTTGAACATAAGGAATTTCTCAGAATTATTGTCTCAAGAACGGGTATGTTTTCTTTTACATTTTTATCTTAATCTGAAAGCAGCTCTATAATAACAATTAGTGTGGATCAAATAAACTTATAGTTGGCATGTACCAATGCATGACAGAAAAGAATCTTGGATTCTACTATATGCATACCATTTTTTATGACCTCTTTCTTTCTAGATTAAATGAAACCTTTGGTCATTTTTATTTATTATTCAATTAATTTAATTCTCTATCCACATTTGTTAATAGTTGTGCTACAATGAGAAATTTCAAGAACTGGAGAATTTTAGAAGGACATAAATCCTGAATTAAGATTCCTTCTACTAGACATAATTTAGCCAATCAAAGCTGCAACAAACTTTCCAATGCAAAACAAATAATGTTTAACTTAAGTAAATTTAAGTAAGCATGCACTCCATTACATTGTAATTTACCACCTACTGCAATTGTATTGTGCTAATTTTCACTTTTATAAAATGTAATGCTTACTAATGAGATAATCGGGTGTTTAAAAAGTCCAGACTTAGCAAATAGAACAAATATTAAATGAAATAGTTTTCAATTTATTGTAACAAAACATCAAACTCGGATGAGTTAGCAGAAAGCTCTTGTTCTGTAAACTGTGCTAGAAGCTGACAGAAAGTGCTAATGTCAGCCTGTGCTCGTCAGCTTAACCATTTTTGAGTTTACATGTTTATTTTTTTTTCTCAAAACTAGCATAAATATGGGCTAACACCCTTTAGAAGGATATAAAACCCATGTCTGGGTCCCTCACATGTAAATTGTATACACAACTGGCATTGATCCACAACACAAATCTGAATTTTTTAAAAATATTGCTAGTTAGAGAGTAAATTAAATATTAATTCTTACATACTTTGGATAAGATCTTTCAGCTCATCTTCTTGCTTGCAAATGTACACAAAGTCTTCTAAACAACTCAATTCTTTTATAGATGAAGGCTTCAAGAAAATAATATAAATATATTTTACATGATAAAATTCTTGTTAAATGAATACCAAATAATACACTCACTATATACACTTAAAAGATAAAAAGAAACATACCTTAGTAATTTTGAAAATAATTTCAGCTTTATCCTTTTTAATTCCTTTCACCATGTTCTTAATCCCCTATAATTAAGAGTATATATATTTTTTTTTTTTGCCAATTTTTATAAAATATAATAAATTAAAAAAGGAAATTTTCTTACCATAGCTGTAGTATAGTCAATTTCCTTTAAATTATCACCGTGGATTATTACTGTGCACTGAGAACAATCTGATTGGCCTTAGATTGGGAAAAAAATAGTTAAAAAATCAGATTAAATTGATTCAAACAGTTAATGTTAGTAAAAAAAAAAAAATAATATTCTACTTTATATCTCTAAGAAGGACAGACTTAAATTTTAAAATTTATAATATTTTCATGATTAGAGATAAACTATATCAGTAGTGACTAACTGGTAGCTTTCAGGTGCTTAATAGCTTGCAATGTTATCTTTAAGTGCCTGCCTACCATTATAACTTGTGGTACTGATATAACTCTAAATACAGAAACATGCTTAGGTATACACTAACAGTGAAAGTATATCTTAGATTAACATACTTCTGAGAGAAGGTTTTATTAGTAATTTAAAATAATAAAAATCAAGTATGGTACAGAAATATGTTGATCAGAGCAATTAAAAATACTTTCTGCATAACAGAATATATGACAAATTTCAATAAATAGTCGGAGAATATTAATAATAAAATATCTCATCAATAGCAAGTTTCTAACTCAGTGAGACATTTGACAATTTAATAGTTACATTTTTTTGCATTACTAATTAGTTTATTAGTGTATATAAAAGGATAAAAAAGATTCAATAATTTAAATAATCCTATTCAAAATTTATAATCCTGAATTAATTGTAATATTGTTCTCTAAAACCTCTAGTCAATGAATAGTAAGTCAGTCATCTTAAGTCTTAAGTACTAAGAAAAAAGTGAAATCTGTTATTGGGTATTTACAATTGATAAATTGAAGTTCACTTATTGTTTAACCCGTTAGTAGTCGCTAGTTGGTCGATTTGCCACCCATCCTTCAGTTATTCCAGATTTTTTTATTCAATAACCACCAAAAATTTTTAGAAGCAGCATTTGATATACTTAAAACGCGAATAAAATCGATTTAACGTCGATCACATCACTTCTTAAAATTATTGGTGACAGTTAAATAAAAAGTTCGCAATCTGTAATAGGTGGCGCTGTTGATAGCGACTACTAACGGGTTAATCAATAATAATGTAGTGTATAAAAAAGTGAGCAACTGTTAAAGACAATGGTGACAGATTTTCATGGAAATATAAGCTATTAAATTAAGGGGGAGAAAAAACGATATTTAAAATAATAAAAATCAAGTATGGATACATACTGTATAAAGCTTTTGAGACAACTCCTTTGAAATGATCTGCTGATGGAAAAAATATACTGCTGTCTGGAGTAATATGCAGAAATTTATGGTCATTTTTTCCCTTGAAAAGAAAATTGTCAAAATCTTAAAGTTTGATAGTAAAATAAAAGAAAAAGTACATTAGACTGTTTATTAACTAAGATGAATGAGAAATGCCTAATCACTGATAATATATCAAATAAACAAATTTATTCAAATTTTGATTGGGAAAAAAAAAAAAAGCAATACAAATGGTAAAATAAAATACTATAAGACATTTATAATTTAATGAATACAAAAGAAACAGAATTAACAAATTTTAATGATATATGACTTGCAATTGATAATGACCAACAATTCATACTTATATTCCCATGTTATACTTTTATTTCATTTTTAATAATTTACAAAAAAAAAAAAAAAAAAAATGGTGATGTAGTTTTCAAAAACTCTCACTCTTTTATAAAGAATAAAATATGTTTTTCATTGAGTACATTTCATCATACTAGTACAAATTTCTAGTTCGTAAGTTGAGGGCCATCTTCCAATTTTAAAATTTCTTCACTTGAGCAGTTAAATGCACAAACAGAAAAACACTTTTAAAGGAAAACTGATATAATTTTATTTATTTATTTGAGGAGGAGGGAGATGAGGCATCCCATATAATCTGCAACCTAGGATCTACAGTACAGGGTGACAAGAAATAACTTGGACACACATGACACATAATAACTTTAATGCTAATGAAAATATTACGACCAAACTTCAATAAAGATGAATACATTATTTTGTCTATTATATTTACAAATTTTCAAAGTGGCTACCTTTAGCCTTAATACAGATCTTTAAATGTGTCACAAAATTTTCGGCTATGGGCTGCAACTCACTAATATTTTATCCCATTCCTTGCATAAGAATTTTTTTAGGGATGTCAAAGTTTTATGATGTTTAGTACACACCTTTGTCTCTAAGATGGACCAAACAGAATAATCCATTGGGTTCAAATCTGGGGAATACGGTGGCCATTCTTGAGCTCCAATGAAATCAGGAAAATTTGTCTTGCACCAACCTTGAGTGCGTTTAGCTCTGTGTGCAGGTGCGGAATCCTGTTGGAAGGTCCATCTTTTGTTTCCAAAGAACTTTTGCGACCAAGGTAAGACAACATCTTCCAAAATGAGTTTGCGATAGTGGTAGTTACAGATATTTGGTTTGAAACTTCGTCCAAGTTATTTCTTGCCACTCTGTACTTATTGATAAAATTATTTAAAAAAAAAAAAAACCTGTAGTGCAAAAATGCAAATTCTTATAAAATTTTTAAATTAAATTTGGCTAATGACCTAGGAAATCAGGGAATTTTGATTGAAATCTTTATAAATCAGGGAATTTTGATGACATCAGGAAAGTTCAGTTGCTAGCCCAACTACAAATTTTTATAAAATCTAACTTTGATAAACCTAAACACATATTTTAACAAGTTAAAAATTTTTGGAAATGCACAAAAATACTTTTTGCTATAGTCAATTTCATCCTATAAATCTAGATTTACTGAAACTATAAGCTTACCTTATTTACAGTAACTGACACAACTGGTTTGTTTTGTTTGTATAAAAGAATACCAAGTCCAGCAAGAGTACCCCAAAACAAACCATGCTGGAAAAATTAAAAATTTTTGAAGAAAGAGAAATTTTATTTTATAACATATTATAATAAAATGGCATATAAATTCAAAGTATATTTTAATAAATCTGTGAAAGCATAACATATTCTATAGCATATTTCATTATTTTTTCCGAAAATGCTCATGCAAAATTAAATATTAAAGCACGTTTATGTCTTGGTTTGCATATATATATATACAAGATAAAACAATTATAAAATAATTTTATGTAACCTTTTTTTAATTAAATATCAATTTTTAAAGCTTTAATATGATAATTTATTCTTTGATTTTAATATGATCACTTAAATTTTTGTTTAAATGAAAAATATTTGATTTATTTTCCTTTATCTTAACTTCATATATTACAAAAAATAATCTCTGATGTATTTGATAAAAAATATAAATTATTTAAAAATATATATATAAAGCCTGTATCTCATTTTTTTAATTTAATTTTCTTCTAACATTGTCTATACGAGTATTTTATTAAAAGTATTTTGTACAAAATACTCCCTCCCCCCTCCCCCCCCCCCAAAAAAAAAACACCTTTCATCATTATCAACATTCATTTTGAACAACATTGCTCAAATTTGATATACACATCATCATATATTCATATTTTTCATGCATTCTATATCATAAAAACTATAGTAATTCGATAGTTATTATTTTAAATATAATTTTTTTAAATAAATCCTGTTATTAATTTTTATAAATATAAAATTTTGTAAAATAAATTACATCTTATAAAATCAATATATATTTTTTAATTTTTACTATTACTATTATTTTATGACACTATGAAAAATAAAAAGGAAATAAATTTCCAAATGAATTCATAGCATTATTCTGTTGTAGCACAATTTTTATCACATCCCCCTCTCCCTATACGAGTTTAAGAACACAGAATTACAGTTTTTTTTTTTTTTTCAAATCCTATAACATTTTCTTCCAAAGTTTCTACTAACATTTCACAATTTTAAAAATCACTGCTTTTTAATAGATAAACTTAATTAAAATGTTTAATTTTATAAAGAAAAAAGTTAAAGCAAATAATGTATTAAGTGTCCCTGAATTCACGGGCCAAACTTTAAGGTTAGGTAAAATACATACAAAGAAGCATTTTTTTGTATAGCAATATGGGGTTAGGAATGAAAATCTTTGGCAAAGCCCTGAATCCACCCTTCTGTTGCTTTTGTTTTTTCTTGTCCATTTTTCCTTTATTTTCAGATTGGTGTTAGTAGTTTGTTTCATGCACAATTGGGCATTTTTTCTTTTCCATGCTGTTTTCTATAGAATCCCCCCCCTCCTGTTTTTTCTCATTCTAAAGTGTGGTACATTTCTTGTTTTTCTGCTTACACTTTATATTTCCAACCTCATATTGCTACACAAAAAATGCTTCTTCATATATGTTTTACCTACCCTAAAAGTTTGGCCCATATATTTAGAGGCATCCTGTATATATAAGTATATCAATAATCATGTTAATTTTTTAAATCACAGGCTTTTAATGCAAAATAACACATTCCTTTCAAAAGTATACTTTAGCTTTTTAAAATAACAGTTTACACTTCATCATGATAAATTAAAAAAATATATATATTCAACTGAGATGTATTTTTTTTTTTTTTTTTTTTTAATGCATCTGTATAGGTTAAGCAGGGGTGTTTGTGTTCAGGGTTACCCCTGATTTCAGGGTTTTTACTCTAACCCATGTGTATTTTTTTATTTCCTATAAAGTTATTTTTTGTTTTCATTGGTTGTTCATTTGTCATCCAGGTGATATGTGAATGAAATGTAAAAAGATTGAGGGCTTCTGGCCTAAATAGTTTGAGTATTATTTGATATTTTGGGGTTTTTTCTAACTTGAGGCTCTAATTTTCAGGGTTTTTACCTTTGAGTCACAATCACCCCTGGTTAAGTACAGATTTATACAAAATTAACTTACTTAATTAACAAATCTTAATTAATTACTTAATTTAAACAAAATTAACAGACTTATACATACAAAATTAAAGAACTGGTGTACAATCATTTAAACTAAAAAACTTCTTCACACACCATAAAATCAAAGAAAGCACCACCGGTTGCTTTTGCCTCCAAGGTAGAAGCACATGTTTTGCACCTGAAGTAGAAAGACCACGTCCTTCAAAACTAGTAATGCTTTCTTTAATTTTATGGTGTGTCAAGAAGTTTGTAAGTTTAAATACACCCATGTAGATTTCAAAATAACAAAACTGACTGATTTATTTTCCTTTAAAACAAATATATAGAATTCTTGGTGATAAATACACACATATTTACATAAAATTGTTATTTAGATATTTTAAAAAAATAACACAAAAGCAGCTTACCTCTAGACCAAATGCAAAAGAGCACATGAATGTGATGAAAAATGGAATGAGGTCTAATTCTAAATTAAGAAAAAAAAAAAAAAAAACTTTAAAGTAACAACAAAATTTGGAGAAAATGAAATAAATTACGAATGAGGCAAACAAAAAAATTATTAATGAAAAGTAAGGTAAACGAAAAGTTTTTCATATATTAACTTAAATTTATTCACATTATTGTTATGCATTTGATTTTTAACAATAACAGACTTTGATGATGAATAAAAAATTTTGTAAGCAAACACCTTAAATTGTAAAATCATGCAACAATTGTTTCAGGTCAAAATAATAAGCATGACCTTTTATTAGGTTTAAAAAAATCCAAAGTGCAAGTGTGAAAATAATTGCGATGCTGATTTTATGCTGCAGTCCTGCTCTAAAGGTGAAAATTAAGAAATTTGGTTAGTGGCCAGTGGCTACTAGTCTCCACAGTTTTAGTAGCCAATTCTTCAATTTGCTGGCCACTTGAAATCTTGCATATGCTGATAGAAATGCAAGTTTCCTGATGAGTGAACATTTCTATTTTTTAGCATTTAAAATTCCAATTTTCAATTCATGAATTTCTTTTTTTTTTTTTTTTTCCCCTTTTACCGGAACTCTTTGGTAATTTTATCTTTTCTCTAAAATGTTGACTGTTACTATTAATTAATAGTTTTTGCAAATTATCTCATCGTTAGGTTTATGTGTTATGTTAGCGTCATTTCTCTTCTGCGTAAGTACTTTAACATGTTTTTACTAATCATTGGTACTCAAATTGTTACCGTGACAATTTTTATTTGAAATAAATCTCAATTAAAATTTAATTTTATGTTGGTATCTTCATCTATCTTTTGTCTGCTGAGTGTTACAATGGTAATAAATTATTCAAATTATATATATATCTTAAATTATTTTTTCATAAATTTTGATATAGTTTATGGTTTTAAGTTAAGATTTGTTGTGTTAGTTTATTGATTCATTTGTTTTGCTGGCTGTTAATTAATAAATCTGGATTCCTTAAATTTGTGCATTTCATCCCATGAAAAAAATTTTTTTTTTCATTTTTCTGAACTTCTCAAAGAAATTTTTAATCTTATTGGTCATTGGTGTTTCAGTGATCTTGTATCTGTTTCTTGGCTTCTACTATGCTTAATAGATCATCATTAACACACACACACACACACACACACACACACACACACACACACATACTTCAAAATGTTTCTATGTGCAGTTACTATGCGTCATAAAATATAATTTTCAAAATTGCACACAATAATATATGTATGCAGCCATCCAATCCTCAATTATATTCTTTAAACTTTCTCATTATTGAGGAAACAATAAAATTTTCTTGAAAATTTTTATTGAGCTCTTAAAAACAAAACAAATAAAATGGCATATCAAAACTGAATGAATATAACACTGTTAAGCAGACCAGGATTAAATAGGATTCTGAAAAATGAAGAATAATTCTATTTCAAAAACTGTAATAATCTTATAATTCTCAAATGCTAAATGCAGTGAATAGATCACTTGTAATAAATACATCTTTTTGTTAAATACTGGATACAAAACTTTATTTTGAAAGTAAATGTATCTTAATATAAAGGCTTTGCTTAAATTAATTAATGGTAGAAAACTGAGAAAAGCATGTTTTCTAAAAAAAAAGTGGGTAACCACAAAATAGTTGCTGTTGTGGCCACCTATGGCAAGTTTTTTAGTGGCTACTCCTAATTTTCCTCTATATCTCTGTCTATATACATATTTGGTCACTTGAATCAAATTTCATCATTCAACATCAGTTTTTCATTGAATTTTACTGTAGTAAAAGTCTTTGTAACAAATGACATAATTAATAAAATTAAAATCTATAAAAGTGTTAATTTATATTTAAAAGTAATCATGAAGAAGTACTAAGCTTATTTAATAAATATGTGTCATATGATTAGTAAAAAGAAAACTGCATTAAACTACAGTATTACCCTGACTTTTTCCAGACCATTTTTCAGTAATTTCACTAATTTATTTTAAAACAAAGATTTTGAGGGCTCAAGCAGTATTTGAAATGTGATATCCCTTTTCTGTATTAAAGAATAATGAAAAATAGAGCAATTTTTAAACTATGGTAAACTCTACATTATCGGTGGTCTTCCTTGGCTATTTTGTGATAAATTATGATCTAAAAAAAGATTCACATAAATAATTCATACAGTTCAATCTATAATTAAACATCCACAAAATAATGAAAAAGAAAGAAAGAGTTATTTCCATTTTAGGGATTATAGGAAATCCTTTAAGTATTTAATATTTAAAGCATTTTACCAAAGTTATACATATATTTTAACAGCATGGTTCTACAAGAAATTTTCTAGTACACATGTATGTTATTTGAAAATTTACATTGTATCAAAAACAATGACAATATGAAAGCCATTTAATTTTTGATTAACAAAATTGACAGGAAAAACAACCTTTTAATATAATTTACAAAATCTTCCTTTATGTTCTTTAATTTCTTTTTATATTTGGGTAGTATTAGTGTAGTATTAATTAGGTAGTTAAGGTCAATTGCCTATATTAGGAATCTAGGCGTGGTTGGAATGCTCTTAATAAAAAAGGTTGGTTGGTTAATTAGCTTTTAATGGTGCAAGATTCACAGCAGGACATACTGCGGCAAACAAATTCATAAAAAAAAAAAAAAAAAAAAAAAAAATGTAGCATGTGGATGTATTCACCCATTCAGATTGTCATTAAAAATAAAAAAAGAAAGAAAGAAAAACACTAATAGTGTAAAACAAGAATGGATAAAAGGTAAAATAAAATGTATTTTTGTAAAATATAAAAGTAAAATATAGCATTTGAATGAATTCACCAATCCATATTGCCATTAATAAAAAATCACTTTAAAATTACAAAACAAGAATGGATGAAAGGTAAAAGGTTAAAATAAAATGTAATAAAAATAAAAACAACATAAAAATCTAGTTATTGTAAAACCCTGCTTCTTTTTTAAGGTCAATATGAGGATTCATACCTAAAAGGCTCATTAGACATAGTGAAGATGACCTAAAATAGCATTTATACAAATCACGAAGACAAGTGCAGTCAGTGAGTAAATGGTGAAATGCAAGTAAATTAAAATGACAGCTGGGACATATAAGCTCCTGTTGTCCAAGTAGTAGGGGTTTATGTATAAATCTTGAATGCCCAATTCTCAGACGAGTTATAATGTCATATTTTCTAAGAGAAAGTGTAGGCTAGACTGCAATCTGAGGTTTTATTTCTTGTAATTTATTACTGTTTTGATCACTCCCTTTGCCAAATATCTCTGAGAAAGCTTTTTAAGTGTATGCTTGATGCCATAAGGAACATGACAGTCTAGAAAAATTGAGGCCTGCTTTGCAGCTTTGTTGGCTGCTTCATTGTCTTTAATGCCAACATGGCCAAGAATCCAACAAAATAAAATATTGAATATCTTTATCAGAAGGTGGTTAAAAGTTTTTTTAAATTGAGATAAAAGAAAGAGAATCAAGAACACTCTTTGAGTCTGTGTAGACATAGGCGTAAACTACGGGGGGGCAGGGGGGGCTTGCCCCCCCACTTTTAAATCTTCGGGGGGCGGCCTCCCCGGGAAGTAAATTTTCAAGATGGGTATCTTTCGAAAGGTCTCGTTGATAATAGTAATAGTTAACTAGGGAAAAAAAGTTTGTGCATGCAGTACCCCCCCCCCCCCCTGGGGCAAAGTTTCAAGATGGGTATCTTTTGAAAGGTCTCGTCAATACCTTTAAAACGAATGGTCGAACCATAAATCTGTGATAATTTAAAACAAAGTTATTGATTTTTTTTTTTTACTTTTAATGAAAAAAAAAAAAAACAGAAAAAAAAAATTGTTTTTTTTTTTTTTTTTTTTTTTTCTGTTTTTTTTTTTAAAACGAAATTTAACCAAACTTGGTATTTAGTTGGTCCCTGACATAAACTGGTGCTGATTACATTTGAGGATCAATCGCTCAACAGGTGGCGCTGTGATCTCATGTTTTCTAAATTTTTAACATGGCAATATAGGACAAAATTTCGTATAAATGTACATAATGAGAGTTATTTTTAACTTGTGATTGTAAAATTAATATGAATTATTGATAATAGTAATAGTTAACTAGGAAAAAAATTTTGTGCATGTGGGGGCATCACTTCCCCCCCCCCCCCCCCGATCGAAAGATGGGTATCTTTCGAAAGATCTCGTCAATACCTTTAAAATGAATGGTTGAACTATAAATCTGTGATAATTTAAAACAAAGTTATCGATTTGTTTTACTTTTAGCAAAAAGAAATTTTTTTTTTTTTTTTCTTTTCTTTTAGATATTGTTACTGATTGAATATGTATTACTTTTAACAAAAAAAAACTTTGAAAAAAAAAATCGTAATTTTTTTTTTTTTTTTTTAATATTGTTACTGATTAAATATGTATATAGGAAAATATAGACGAAAGTCTTGTGGTGGCCACAACATACTAGTTTCATATGTATGTATGAAAAGAAATTAGTCTCTATTTTCATTAATGAACTTATTATTAGTTCAGTAGCCAGGTTCAATCCAGTCATTTATCACCTTTAGAATTTTTTTAATTTAAAGTTACGGAAATTGTATTTCTCCTTTTTACTTTTTGATAAGATTGATATCAGTTCGGATTAAATATTTCTTTTTCTTGCCTACAGATTTTTTTCATTATTTTGTTCCTTACTTCACAATTAGATCAGTTTTCCTTTTTCTTGCCTACTGATTTGTTTCATTATTTTATTCATTGCTTCACAATTAAATCAGTTGTGTTTTTCCTTTTATAGAAAGTTAAAATTTTTATAAAGAATGCATTTTAATAGCCGTATTGTTGGTATCACATGCGAGGGGCCCACATGAGGGGTATCACATGCGATATATATAAATTCTAAAGTTTTTTAAATCTTATTTGAACATAGCTCCACTGAAACTCGCCCCCCCAGATTTTTTAAAAAGTTGACACCTATGTGTGTAGATTATGAATTTTCTACTGGAATGAGATGAAATAAAGTTATGGACAACCACAAGAGCAAAAAAACTCTGCAGAGAAAATGGAAAAAGAGTTAAGGAGTTGATAGCTAAAAGTAGTGTTGCCTCAGACAACCAACCTGAAAGCCAGTATTGAGCCATCTGTAAAAATTTCAGTATAGTCTTTATAATCATTTCAATCAGAAGCGTAGAGACTCTGAAATATAGAAGCATCTGTGCTGGATTTTTCAAAAACTTTAAAAAGGATGGGAAAAAAAAAATTCTGGAAATTCCAAGGAGTTACATTTAAAAGAACCCTAGGGTGTGAACTAAATAAGAAAGGTTTTCAGCCTATATTAATGGAAGTTTAAAAGAAAACCAGAGAAAACTTTGAACAGTTAGACTGATGAGTTAAAATTAGTATGTCGAGAAAGTATTTTCCAGGTTTACATCATTTTTTTTTTTCTAGTTCTTTTTATGATATTTGCAATTTTCCTTGACCTGTGAATCTTGTAATGAAAGGAACTTATCATACATTTTTGTCACAATGAATGAGCAGGATTGGCAAGTGAAGCTCATACAGGGTATGAGCCCTTTAGTATTATATAAGAAAATTATTTCA
>OZ005659.1:136554874-136584874 GCA_963930645.1 Salticus scenicus | reverse complement strand
ACACACACACACACACAGACAGACTGACAGACAGACAGACAGACAGACATTTTCTAAAAAGGGTCAAATCGTGTTCTACAGCTCTCAAAACGTGTAAATCCATCAAAAACCCGAGGTCGAAAATTTTTACGAATCCAATACTTTCTCTATATTACATATAGAAGAAAGTAAAAAGAATGTTTAGTAAATGAGTTGTGTTTCAATAACTGAAAAAATTTTATTAACCTTATTTTTTAAACATTTCTTTTACTAAAATACGAAAATTACATATTGTTAATCGTATTTCTCTGATTTTAAATATATATATGTGTGTAAGTTTACTTACATATGAATCGTTATTATCTCATTAATTATTGCTCTGAGTATCCGCGTTTGTAATGATCGATAGATGGCGCTTTTTCAGCTCTTGTTGTTAGTAAATATTACAGCCACGTGTATCTATTTTTGTTATTCTACTTAATATTCGTACTATAATTTCTCCGCCATTACATCATGGAAAATTGATTGCTTTTGGAAAAAAATATTTCAGTTTATTCAAAGTTCGATCGGAAGTAGATTTTTAACTGAAGCTGAACAAATATTAGTTTCAAATCATCTGATTAATTCTTTACTTTCATTAGCCGAAGCAACTGAAATTTTAAATTTGTCATTTGGAAATAAATGGAAGCTTAATTCTGGATTTCTTGGTCCTTTGGAGTTACACTGGAGCACACAACAGTATGTGTTATCTTTTTTACCGGATTTATTCATTTTTATTCAATAAACTAGCAGGCTACGCCCGCTTCGCTGGTCACTATTTT
Organism: Salticus scenicus; assembly: GCA_963930645.1. Lineage (NCBI taxonomy): Eukaryota > Metazoa > Arthropoda > Arachnida > Araneae > Salticidae > Salticus > Salticus scenicus. The sequence goes on along the minus strand of OZ005659.1, from coordinate 136,584,074 downwards.
TAAATGAATCACAATAATTAATGAATTCTCAAAATTGCATTAATTTGTATCATGTGATAAAAAAAGAGAAAAAAAAATTCTGATCGGGAAAAATGTCGCACCGGGTCCCCACTGCCTTCGGCAGCGTAGACCCGTGCGCTGCGCGCACGTATTCCTTCACTGTCCTTATGACTTCTCAGAATTCAATGTTATTACTCATAAACTTTCATTCTCAAGAAAAGGAATTAAAAATATATCATTTAGCATCGGGTAAAAACTCACACCGGGACGCCACTGCCTTCGGCAGCGCAGACCCACGCGCGCTGCGCGCGCACGCTTGAGGATATACGTGCGCTGTACCACACGCATATTCCTTCTCAACTCAAACTTTTATTATTAAGAAAATAAAAAATAAAATAAAAAAATCTTTTATCATCGGGTAAAAACTCGCACCGGGTCCCAAACCCATGCGCGCTGCGCGCCTATTCCTTCCCCACCGTTCCAGCCCCTCCTAATTAACTTGCATATACCAATTTTGAACGGTCTTACTCAATTAGCTGATATGCAAAAGAAAACCTGATCAGGACACTTTAAATTGTAAATCAGGTGAAATCTCGAATTCCACTTTCGATAATGTAAAAGAACTTTAAAATATCTTTCGAATGATGTATTAGAAATAATTTAATCATAATTAGAATATGAAATATTGAAATTTAAAAATATTACAGCGCCATCTGGCGGTAGAAATTTCTGTAATCTATTGTTCCATTCCAGTTACTTATTCTTACTCAATTAGCTGAGATGCAAAAGAAAGCCTGATCAGGACACTTTAAATTGTAAATCAAGTGAAATCTCGAATTCCACTTTCGATAATGTAAAAAAACTTTAAAATATCTTTCGAATGATGTATTAGAAATAATTTAATCATAATTAGAATATCAGATCAATATTACAGCGCCATCTGGCGGTAGAAATTTCTGTAATCTATTGTTCCATTCCAGTTACTTATTCTTACTCAATTAGCTGAGATGCAAAAGAAAACCTGATCAGGAAACTTTAAATTGTAAATCAGGTGAAATCTCGAATTCCACTTTCGATAATGTAAAAGAACTTTAAAATATCTTTCGAATGATGTATTAGAAATAATTTAATCATAATTAGAATATGAAATATTGAAATTTAAAAATATTACAGCGCCATCTGGTGATAGAAATTTCTGTAATCTATTGTTCCATTCCAGATCAACAAAGCTTACAAATGATTATTTACTCATGAAATTATTTTAATTAGTAGATGAGATACAAAAGAAAACCTAATCAGGACACCTCAAAACGTGTAAATCGGGTGAAATCTCGAATTCCATTTTTCCATAATGTAAAAGTACTTTAAAATGTGTATCAACTAAAACCAGCTTTCAAATGATGTATTACTTATAAACTTTTTTTAATTAATAACTGAGATACAAAAAAAAAAAAAAAAAAAAAAAAAACTGATTCAGGACACCTCAAAACGTGTAAATCTGGTGAAAACTTTCGATAATTTAAAAGAACTTTAAAATATCTTTCGAATGATGTATTACAAATAATTTAATCATAATTAGAAATTGAAATATTGAAATTTTAAAATATTACAGCGCCATCTGGCGGTACAAATTTCTGTATTCCACTGTTCGATTCCAAATCAAAAAAGCTTTCTAATGATGTATTACTTATGAAATTATTTTAATTAGTAGCTGAGATACAAAAGAAAACTGATTCAGGACACCTCAAAACATGTAAATCTGGTGAAAACTTTCGATAATTTAAAAGAACTTTAAAATATCTTTCGAATGATGTATTAGAAATAATTTAATCATAATTAGAATATGAAATATTGAAATTTAAAAATATTACAGCGCCATCTGGCGGTAGAAATTTCTGTAATCTATTGTTCCATTCCAGTTACTTATTCTTACTCAATTAGCTGAGATGCAAAAGAAAGCCTGATCAGGACACTTTAAATTGTAAATCAAGTGAAATCTCGAATTCCACTTTCGATAATGTAAAAAAACTTTAAAATATCTTTCGAATGATGTATTAGAAATAATTTAATCATAATTAGAATATGAAATATTGAAATTTAAAAATATTACAGCGCCATCTGGTGATAGAAATTTCTGTAATCTATTGTTCCATTCCAGATCAACAAAGCTTACAAATGATTATTTACTCATGAAATTATTTTAATTAGTAGATGAGATACAAAAGAAAACCTAATCAGGACACCTCAAAACGTGTAAATCGGGTGAAATCTCGAATTCCATTTTTCCATAATGTAAAAGTACTTTAAAATGTGTATCAACTAAAACCAGCTTTCAAATGATGTATTACTTATAAACTTTTTTTAATTAATAACTGAGATACAAAACAAAAAAAAAAAAAAAAAAAAACTGATTCAGGACACCTCAAAACGTGTAAATCTGGTGAAAACTTTCGATAATTTAAAAGAACTTTAAAATATCTTTCGAATGATGTATTACAAATAATTTAATCATAATTAGAAATTGAAATATTGAAATTTTAAAATATTACAGCGCCATCTGGCGGTACAAATTTCTGTATTCCACTGTTCGATTCCAAATCAAAAAAGCTTTCTAATGATGTATTACTTATGAAATTATTTTAATTAGTAGCTGAGATACAAAAGAAAACTGATTCAGGACACCTCAAAACATGTAAATCTGGTGAAAACTTTCGATAATTTAAAAGAACTTTAAAATATCTTTCGAATGATGCATTAAAAATAATTTAATCATAATTAGAAATTGAAATATCGAAATTTGAAAATATTACAGCGCCATCTGGCGGTAGAGAATTCTGTAATCCACTGTTCGATTTCAAATCAAAAAAGCTTTCTAATGATGTATTACTTATAAAATTATTTTAATTAGTAGCTGAGATACAAAGGAAAACCTAATCAGGACACCTCAAAACGTGTAAATCGGGTGAAATCTCGAATTCCATTTTCGATAATGTAAAAGTACTTTAAAATGTGTATCAACTAAAATAAGCTTTTAAATGATGTATTACTTATGAACTTTTTTTAATTAATAGCTGAGATAAAAAAAAAAAAACTGATTCAGGACACCTCAAAACGTGTAAATCTGGTGAAAACTTTCGATAATTTAAAAGAACTTTAAAATATCTTTCGAATGATGTATTAAAATTAATTTAATCATAGTTAGAAATTGAAATTTTGAAATTTTAAAATATTACAGCGCCATCTGGCGGTACAAATTTCTGTATTACACTGTTCGATTCCAAATCTAAAAAAGCTTTCTAATGATGTATTACTCATGAAATTATTTTAATTAGTAGCTGAGATACAAAAGAAAACTGATTCAGGAGACCTTAAAGCGTGTAAATCTGGTGAAAACTTTCGATAATTTAAAAGATATACTGTTCAATTCCAAATCAACAAAGCTTTCAAATAATGTGTTACTTATGAAATTATTTTAATTAGTAGCTGTGATACAAAAGAAAACCTAATCAGGACATTCTAAAACATGTAAATCACGTGAAATCTTTAATTCCATTATCTACGGTAGTTTTATTAATGGAAGTAAAAAGAAAAATAAATATTTTTTATTTCGCCAAAACCTATATATATATACCACGGTAGTCGGGTAATGGAAGTAAAAAAAAAAAAAAAGAAAGAAAAAGTATTTTTTAGTTCCTTCAAATGTATTTTGTTGCTATGGAAACTCCTATCGTCTATTGAAAGATAGATTACGTGTTAGAATAAGATTTAATTAGCAATTAAAATGTAACTGCTTTGTTTATTAATGAAATTTGATGAAATTTTAACTGCAGGTTGGTTTTGTGCTGAATAGGTTGTATATTAAGTGTTGTGTACGAAAAAGAAAATTTGAAGCACTTTGAAATTTGCAATTTTTAACCCCAGTTAAAGATCATGTGACATTAATGACTTGCACATGTTTTTTTGCGGTTAGAGACAGCCGTTTAAATCGTCTGCTGAATGCTGATAGAATCCTCTTTTTAAGCGATAAGGATTTTTGGTCATTTTCGCGATCGATATGGGTCAGCATTTTAATTAATATCTCCGAAACTAATTAAGATTTTTAAATTCTGTTTCGAAGAAAACATCGGAAAGGCTCCAGAGCATCCGTATGTCAATTCTTGTACTTCTGCGTTCAATAGGGGCTGAACGTATAAAAGAACAGACAGACAGACAGACAGACAGACAGACAGACAGACAAACCTTTCCATTTATTATTATAGATATATGTGAAACTAAACATCGGCTAGCAATGGCGGCTTGATGAAATTCGAATTAAAGCATGTTTATTGTAATTTCCCCTTAGCCCACCAGAGGGCGAGCATTTCATTACAATCGCGGATAGTGTGTTTCGTTGAGTTTTGCTGAACTCTACTCAACAATTTGTATGATTATTTTAAGTTTAAATAGTACATGTTAAGAGTTCGTTTTTCCCACCTTCAAAAGTAAAGAGAATTTTAAAGCCTTGTTCCCAACCTAAAAAGAATCTGGAGTGACTCCACTCGACTTTCCGAACATTTAGTAATTAACAGTTGTATAAATAAATTAAAAGTAAGAGAAATCGTTAAATACGCAAAAGAGAAAATTATAATAGGGTGTATGAGTACTTTTCTTCATATACTATGTTGTTTAGTTATACGCTATTGCACTTCAAATAATTTGAGCTGATAGAACATAATGATAAATTTTCGTTGTGTCCCTGTAAAAATCTATAAGTGAATACTGACATACTGACCCATCAAAATCTATAAAGTTCGTACGATGGTTATCTATAACATGCATAAAATTTTTTCAGATCAATTAGATGACGCATTTCGACGCTATTGCATTTTAAAAATTTTGAGCCCATAAGCCAGAAAGATAAAGTATTTTTTTTTGTGGTAAAAAAAGCTATAAGAATTAGATTCGCCAAAATCTATATGGTGTCTGCGACTGTGACCTGTAACATGTGTATGAATTTTCAGTTCATTCAAATGAGGAGTTTAGACACAATCTCATTTTAAATATTTTGAGCCAGTAGGGCATAATGATAAAGAATTTTTCTTTGTGCCCCTGTAAAAACCTATAAGTGCTATAAAAATTCTGGTGAATCTTTATGCTTCATGCGACGGTGATCTACAGTACGTATATAAATTTTCAACTCAATCGGATAAGGCATTTAGACGCTAATGGTTTCAGCCCATAGGCCATAATTGATAAAGATGTTTTTGTTGTGTCCCTGTAAAAAAAAACTATAAGTAGTAGATTCATCAAGAGCTATACAGTTCGAGCAACGGTGATATTTAACACGTATATAAATTTTCAGCTCTTACTGACAAGGCATTTAGACGCTATCGCACTTCGAATAATTTCAGTCCGTAGGCCATAATGATAAAGAATTTTTCGTTGTGTACCTGCAAAAAAAAAAAAAAAAAAAAAAAAAAAAAACACTGTACGTGTTAGATTTACCAAAATTTTTGCACTTCAGGTAACAATGACCTAAAGCATGTGTATAAATTTTCAATTCAATTGAAAAAAGCGTTTAAACGCGTTTACTTAAAAATATTTTGGCCCATATATACCATAATCACAAAGAATTATTCTTTGTGTCCCTGTAAAAACACTATAAACGCTAGATTCACCAAAATTTATACAGTTCGTGTGACGGTGACTCATAACATGTGTATAAATTTTCATTTCAAACAAATAAGGCGTTTAGACACTATCGCCCTTTACAAAATTTGGGCCCATAAACCATAAGAAAAATTCAACAAGTGCTAGATTCACTATAATCATTAGGGTTCGTGCGATGGGAAACTATAACATCCGTACCAAATTTCAGCTCATTTGTACAATGCTTTTAGACACTATCGTGTTCATTTACATCATCGTAAGAATAGTAAATATGAATTCAGGGGACCTCAAAACGTGTAGAAACACCAAAATCTTAAACTCAGATTTTTGACATGATTACAATACTTCCCTCACTATAATGCTTGGAAAGTAAAAAGTAATTTAAGTTTTTATTTATTTTTAACAAAAACATACGTTTGAATTAATACTTATTTTTATTAAAACCCGAATAAACTGCTACGTCAGAAACGCCAAAGAAAAATATTTGAGATACATACAGCTGTTTCGGTAGTCTTAAGCGTACCGTCTTCAGTGCAAAAAGATAATATTCCAACGCCAAGTCTCCTGTTATTCTAATACTTATTTTTTTTTTATTGGAGATTTAATAACAATGTAGTTCAAGAGGTAATCTTGAAAAAAGCTATCTTAAGCTTTAAAAAATCTCGTGTGACTATACTCGATTTTCCAAACATTAATTTATTTATACAATCATTAATTACTTAAAGAAAGACAAGTCATTAAACAAAAGGGAAAATTATAATAGGTGCTTGAGTATTTTTCTCCGTTGTTTAATTTTATGCTATTGCACTTCAAATACACTAAGCGACGAAAAAAAAAAAAAAAAAAAAAAGCCGCACTGCAGAAAAATTGACTTATACCTTTCTCATTTGTAATAACTTCAAAACTAATGGTTGAAACAAATAAAACTGTCATGTTTGCATAATATCAAAGAGATGAAATGATATATATGGACATTTTTGATTTAATAATTCACTTTATTACACTCTACGAAGTAATTATTAAAAATCTACATAAAACATTGTTTTTAAATGTAATATAATAAACATATACTTTGTACTGTATTATGATTTATTATACGATATAAACAAGTTATATTTTAATACATGAAATAAAACTATTTGTTTGTTAGACCTAAGCAATTTTTAATAAAAATATGTATTCTGTATTTATTTATTCCACCTTTATGTGGAATTACTGCTTTAATGCGCAATGGCACAGTATTATGCAGTGTTTTAATATAAATATCAAAAATTTCTCTGTGCCAAATATCATAAATAATTTTTTTCTAGTCCTTGCAGAGTTGTAGGCTGCAATTTTTTAATCCTCGCCCCTTTTCAGCGCTTTTTTATAGACTAAACACATTTTCGAGCGGATTGAGATTAGGGCTATTTCCAAGTCTGATGAAAAAGAAATTCTATGATATTTTTTGTGGGATTTAACTTACAGTTAAGAAAGATATTATTGTTTACAAAATTATAGGTACTCATGGGATAGGATAGGTAGTTTTAACAATTTGAATCGAATAAACGCACTACAGACGCCCTTTAGTATGGTGCAATATCATCTTGAAATTCTGTTTGCAGGAAAGTCTGAGATACCTTCAAAATAGTTGGCCGAGCGCTGTTTTTATAATGGCCGCGTTTTATTTAGAGTTAATTGATTCCTTTAGCATAAAAATTTGCCCGACTCATTGAAAATTTATGCACCTCCGTACCATAATGTACGGAGAATGTGTCACTGTTTTATGAATGCAATTTTCATTAATTCGGTCACATTTTTATCATCTTGCTAGTTTTTTTTATCAGCCCGAAATAAAATAAACTTGACTCATAAGAGAAAACCAGTTCGGCCTAATAATTAACTGATATTTTTTAAATTTTTGGTCAACTGAAGTCTTGTTTTTTTTTTTTTAAATTCTTTTCTTTAGTAATGACTTTTTTTTTGCAGATCTACTGATTTTTAACATGCTTTGTTTAATTGTTCCCGCACTGTTTTTAAAGAAATTACTTTGCTATGCACTTTTTAAAAAAATCTTTTCTAAGTTATGAGTATGCACAAATCGATTTTTTTAAACTTTTGTTTCTTAACTTGCCATAATCTCGCTTGGATGGGCAACATGGCCGCCTAAAGACACATTTTCCGTTTAAACAGCCAAAAAATTTTATATGTTCCTAAAAGTCATCTCAGGAATATTTCGTTAACATTTAATTAATTTACCATCTCATGTATTAAAATATTTTTTTTACTTTCATTCTAAAATTAATACTTTTTGAGGCATTGTTAAATACCTCATACTTGCCATTTTTGAAATACTTTCTAAAATTATAATTTTCCTGACAGTTGCATTTTATTTTTAACGCTGGGCTCAATCCTAAAGTGTACGTGGAGGGCGACGTAATAAAATCTGCTCAAAAATTTGCTTTTTAAATGATAAAATTGGCAGTTGCAAAAAGTGAAAAGGAATATATCCAAGTGCGGCTTTTTTTTTTTTTTTTTTTTTTTTTGTCGCTTAGTGTACTTTGAGCTGATAATATATATATATATATATTGTGCCCCTGTAAAAATCTGAAAGGGCAATATTCACCAAAATCTATACAATTCGTACGACGATGACCTATAACGTGTATAAATTTTCAACTCAATCGACTCGTTTAGACGCTTAAAAAAAAAAAAATAATTGGCCTATAAAACATAATGATAAAGAATTTGTGTTCGTGTAAAAAAACTCGGAATCTATACAGTTCGTGCGACGTTGACTTTTAACATGTGTATAAATTTTCAGTTGAGTCGAATAAGGCGTTTAGACGCTATCGCATTTTTAAAAATTTGGTCCCCCATAGGCCATAATGATATAGATTTTTTTTTTTTTTTTTTGTGTGTGTGTGTCCCTGGAAAGAAACTTAAAAGCTAGATTCACCAAAATCAATAGGTTTCGTGCTATAGTAACCTATAACATACGTACCAACTTTCAGCTCATTCGAACAAAGCTTTTAGGCGCTATCGTGTTCATTCACTCGCATATCACCGTGAAAATAGCAAAACTAAACTTAGGGGACCTCAAATCGTATGGAAACATCGAAATCTCCAAGTCATATTTTTGACATGATTACAATACTTACCTTACATATGTATGTGTATGTACGGAAAGTAAAAAATCTGGAGTGACTCCACTCGACTTTCCGAACATTAAGCAATTAACTGTTGTATAAATAATGTAAGAGTAGTCGTTAAATAAATAAAAGATTATATTATAATAGTTTTTTTAGTTATTCTTTTGTAAATAGTACGTTGTTTAATTTAATGTTATTGCCTTTCAAATGATTTGAGCCCATAGATCATAATAATAAAGAATTTTTCGTTATGTACCTGTAAAAATCTATAAGGGCTAGACTCACCAAAATCTATACAGTTCGTGCGACGGTGACCTATAACATGTGTATAATTTTCAGCTTATTCAGATGAGGCATTTAGACGTTATCGCACTTAAAAAAAAATGAGTCCATACACCACCATGATGTAGATTTTACAGTGATACAAAGAAAAATTCTTTATCATTGTGGCTTATAGGCTCAAATTATTTAAAGGTGCGATAGCGATTGAAAGCTTTATTTGGGTGAGCTGAAAATTTATATGCATGTTATAGATCACCGCCACATAAACTGTATGAATTTTGGAGAATCCAGCATTTATAGATTTTACAGTGACACAAAGAAAAATTCTTTAAGTGCTGGATTCTCCAAAAATCTATAGTTTGTGTGACGGTGATCTATAACATGCATATAAATTTTCAGCTCAACTAAATAAGGCATTCAATCGCTATCGCACTTTATATAATGTGAACCCATAAGCCACAATGATAAATAATTTTTCTTTGTGCCACTGTGAAAAAATTATACTTCACCAAAGTCTATGCAATTCGTGCATTTGTGACCTATAAAATGTGTATAAATTTTCAGCTCAATCGAATAAGACGTTTAGACGCTATCACACTCTAAAGAATTTGAGCCCAAAGGGCATAATGATTAAAACAAAATATGAATAAGATGTAAAGATATTGCATATTTTACTTATGCAATGTGGTACAATTTTAATCAACAGATGCTGAGGACGTAGCCATGTGAAAAATCACAAAGGATGAGCAATAGCAGCGCCTCCTGGCGGCCAATATAAACCGAAATGAAGTCAGCATTATTTTTTTTTTATAAAGTGTATCTAACATATCTAGTTTGGTGCATTTAGATGCCTTGAAGTTAGAATTTAGCCTTTCTATTCATAGAGTAAATTACAACATATACCTATCGGCTGATATCTACCTTATTTGAAACTGCATAAGTATTTCATAATGGTCCCCTCACATACCAAGTTTTGTGCAGTTATACATAATAGATTATGGGATATAGCTTTCCTGTTCACGAGTAAATTGTAGCATAGCAGCGCTGTCTGTCGATATGCGCATTATCTGTCGATATGCACCTAAATTGAATCAGTATATAGACATATTAAGTTTCGTTCGATTATACACAATAGAACCTGAGATGTAGACTTCACTTAAATGGGAGAAATCACGGTACAGCGGCGTCACACCTGTTAGTGATTTGTCCAAAAGTTGATAAGCACTAATTTTTTTGTCAAGATGCAATTACATATAAATTAATATGAAATTTTGTGCAGTAGTTCCTGAAATACAGTTGGCACAAAACTATTGCCACATACAGAGAGGCATTTTCTAAAAGTAGTCAAATAGTGTTCTGGACCTGTCAAAACTTGTAAATACGTCGAAAACCAGAAGTCGAAAAATTTTACTAATCTGATGCTTTCATCTAATTGAATATAGAAGAAAGTAAAAATGTGGGTGTTGCAACTTGAAAACTAATTCACGAAGTTTTAGCAACTGTAAAAATTATCTCAAGATTTAAATTTTTAATAAACAGAACAATGATTTTAAAAATATGTAATTAATATTATAAAATAAAATCATATTCTGTTAACTATTTTATTTATCTCTTATATACCTATATAATGTATATCATATACCTATATATAACTGGAAAATAACAATTTTGAATTACAATATCTGAAGTGCGCCGTATGTATGTAATAAAAAAATGTTTTACAATTTAAATTTATGATTATTTTGTTTTATTATCCGGAAAAAAAAAAAAAAAAAAAAAAAAAAAAAAAATTCAAATTAGCTATAACTATCTTATATATTAAAAAAATTTATGAAAACTAAAGTCAGTCCGTCTAGCCGTTCTATCCGGCCGATTTCCTTTATTTTTTTTTAAATGAAAGGTATTTAGACACAGATATGTCATCAATCATTGAAATTTACTCAACTCCCACCTTACTCAAGTTATACTCAAACGCGATTCTTCCCTGTACATTTCTTATGGGATACATTCACTCAAGCAATTCGAATTCTCACGGCTCCTCTTCTAATGAATGGATCTTGATCGTTTTACTCTCAGAACACTCAGTGGATCAAGCTCTTTCTTTTGAGCTATTAACTGCTTACATTCGTTGAGTTTGAGGAAAGTTATGCGTGCACAATCAACTTTACATTCAATTTTTTCAAGATTTTTTCAAGATTTTCCTTCACTCAAACCTCTATAACTAGAGTTCTAATTAACGTAGGCTGTTGACACAAGTCTAAGAACACTCAGTGGATCAATTTCTTTCTTTTGAGCTATTAACTGCTTAAATTCGTTGAGTTTGAGGAAAGTTATGCGTGCACAATCAACTTTAAACTCAATTTTTTCAAGAATTTGCAAGATTTTCCTTCACTCAAACCTCTATAACTAGAGTTCTAATTAACGTAGGCTATTGACACAAGTCTAAGAACACTCAGTGGATCAATCATTTTCTTTTGAGCTATTAACTGCTTAAATTCGTTGAGTTTGAGGAAAGTTATGCGTGCACAATCAACTTTACATTCAATTTTTTCAAAATTGTTTCAAGATTTTCCTTCACTCAAACCTCTATAACTAGAGTTCTAATTAACGTAGGCTGTTGACACAAGTCTAAGAACACTCAGTGGATCAATCCTTTTCTTTTGAGCTATTAACTGCTTAAATTCGTTGAGTTTGAGGAAAGTTATGCGTGCACAATCAACTTTACATTCAATTTTTTCAAGATTTTCCTTCACTCAAACCTCTATAACTAGAGTTCTAATTAACGAAGGCTGTTGACACAGGTCTAAGAACACTCAGTGGATCAATCTTTTTCTTTTGAGCTATTAACTGCTTAAATTCGTTGAGTTTGAGGAAAGTTATGCGTGCACAATCAACTTTACATTCAATTTTTTCAAGATTTTTTCAAGATTTTCCTTCACTCAAACCTCTGTAACTAGAGTTCTAATTAACGTAGGCTGTTGACACAAGTCTAAGAACACTCAGTGGATCAATCTTTTTCTTTTAAGCTATTAACTGCTTAAATTCGTTGAGTTTGAGGAAAGTTATGCGTGCACGATCCTGTTTTTAGCCACGGACAATTGTATGTTGCTTTATCTCGAGGAAGAACATTCAGAAATGTAAAGGTAGATATTAAACCTAAGGGCTGACGCACAGCTAATATTGTCTGGAAGGAAGTACTGTAAAAATGATTTTATGTAATAATTACAGCCTCTATACATAGTCTATCCTAATGCTGCGGAGCAGCACGGGTCCTCTAGTCTATATTAATAAAATCAGACTTTTGTCTGTAAATTTGTCTGAATCGAAAAATTTTGCGATATCTTCACGTTTCACACACCATGAAAGCCGAAAATGACTTCAGAAAATTTTGTGTGTGTGTGCGTCATCGTGTCTGTATGTCGCTTTTTTTGTCCGGGCATCACTTGAGAACGGCTGGACAGAATTCAACGGCGCTTGGCAGAAACTTAGATCTTTACCTAACTTAAAATTATATCTATCAATTTTTCAAAAATTCCCCCCCGTTCCCCCCTGGGGGCAAAAGACAAAAACACGTTTGTCCGCGTATCACTTGCGAACGGCTGGACATAATTCAACAGCGCTTCACAGGAATTTAGTTCTTTACCCAACTTAAAATTATATCTATCAACTTTTCAGAAATTCCCCCACGTTCTCCCATGGGGCGCAAGTTTGTCCGGGGTATTACTTGAGAACAGCTGGACGGAATTCAACGGCGCTTCGCAGGAATTTAGGTCTTTATTCAACTTAAAATCATATATATCAACTTTCAGAAATTCACCCACGTTCCTCCCCTGGGGGGCAAAAGACAAAAACACGTTTATCCGGGTATTACTTAAGAACAGCTGGACGGAATTCAACGGCGCTTCGCAGGAATTTAGGCCTTTACTTAACTTAAAATTATATCTATCAACTTTTCCAAAATTACTCCCCTTTCCCCCCTGGGGAAGGCAAAAGACAAAAACACGTTTGTAAGCATAATTCGGCTCCTAATCACTTTACAGTAAAGAAATTGCACATGGGGAGACTACACATGAATACAAATAATACATTATCTGCATTTAGGAATTTTTGATTTTTAAGGGAAGAAAGGGGGGAAATATTGAAAATTCCTTATTTTTGAGTAGACCTGTACCAAAAATGAAACAAATATATTGAAAAAAGGCTATGCGACTTCCTTAGGATATTTCCAAAAACACATTTTTGTTTTTTTATGGTTTGTGTTTTTTTAGGGTTTGTGTTTTTTTTGTTTTTTTTTAATGTGTGTGTGTGGGGGGATTAAGAGGGGGCAAACTCGAGACACACCTCTTAGCGCTAAATTTGTCCTGAGAAACCTATGGGATCTGCAGTCACGAAATTTGTTGCGCAAATTGTTTATATGTATCCGACACTTATTGCAACGGGATTTTACGAAATTCATCCCCTTACCTCCTTGGGGTCGGGGGGGGGGGGGTGCAATAAACACGCGTAAAAACACGTTATCCTGTTTGAATTCGCAATACATTATCTTAGAATGATGAATTTTGGTGTAAGGATGTTGATTAGGTGTACGCATTATGTACTTTGGTGAGATTTCACAAAACTTCTAAATTAGCGGGAAGTAAGAAGCGGGTAAGTTGCTGCCGAAGGCAGTGTGGAACCGGACTCCTCACGTTGCGAGCGGGAAAAGCCTCTACGGAACACATAGGAAACTTTAACTTAGGTTATTAATAAAGATTTGGAATTTTGACATCTTATTTAAGTATAGTGCTCAGCGAAGCGGGCAAAGCCTGCTAGTTAATAATTATTAAATGTTACTTACAATTTCCCTTTTGTTTTCGTAAAGATATCTATATTCTTATAAAATAATTTTTACTTTCATGAATTTTTTTTCTTTTTTAAGGTTTTTTAGTAATCTGTCTTCATTAATAAAAACTGAAAATATAAGTTTGTAAAACAAAATTATGTGGAGGTGTAATGGGCTTTTAGCTCCACTGTGTCTTTCCAGCCTGTATAAACCAGTTCATGTTGTACGACATCAAACATTTAATGGAATGTTTAATAATTTATATCAGCCATGATGATTGCAGTTCTTAAAACTGCTCTTATAGATGGTGTTTTGACAACCGATTGTCAATACGAGGGACATAGGCTCTCGAAAAGAATAAGAAGGTGCTTAGATATATTTCCTGAAGTTCGAATATTTGTACAATAGACAGTAATGTATTGAATTCTTTTGTGCGTCCCTGTAAAAAGAGTATAAATTTTAAGCAAGCGTATTTCAAATATTTTGCGATAATGATAAAGAGTTTTTCTTTGCATTACTGTAAAACTATAAATCATACACTCCTCAAAGTCTGTAATCTCCTCAATATTTATGATGTTGACATACCTAATAACAAACTTTGGGCTTCAGTAGAATGAAGAGTTTAGACGCTATCGCGTTCCCTCACACACATAAACAGAACAATAGCAAAAATAAATTTGAAAGACAAAGCGTATAAATATATCAAAATCTCAAAGCCTAATTTTTTTTTTCACGATTACAAGACTTTCCTTACACATTATCTACTCGGAAAGTAAAAACAAAAGAAATTTAAAATGATTTTTTAGGATTTTTTCTCTCCATGAAATTAAAAATCTTTTACAGTAGTCAAATTAATCGATTAAGATTATCTATAAAAAGAATGACTTTAAATTTAGCTAGTTAATAAAAGAACGTTTTGTGTTAGTATTGTCCATTTCCCTGAAGATTTATAATAGATTTAAAAGATTTGTTTTACAATTCTTCCCCAACCCAATTTATTAATGCAAGTATTTAACTTTTCTTTATTTCCTTTTTGTTATTTTATAGAGGCAACATTTTAAGGCTCGAAAAGTTCTACCTTCTCGCCAGCTTATTTTTTGCACTGTCATTTAATCTCTTCCGTGGATTCAAAAATCAACATTTTTAAACTACATAAGAAACTTTATTTACTTACTCATGCTTCATTATTTTTACATTAAATTAAAAACTTATAATTTATGTCAACAAAACGGAAAAAAACAATCTTTCTTATTTATTTTAACAAGTTTTTGTCAAAATCGATGTTTATACGATATTTTGTAATTGAATAGTACAGGATTTAATAACATAATTTGACAGACTACATATTAAATTGTATAGTGTCATTAGATTTTTCAAAATATTAAACAGCTTTCAATACGTAAAGCATATTTCATGATATACAGTAACAGAATACAGCAAAAATGCATAAAACTCTATCATCATCTTAAAATATTTTTATATTTGTTTTAGCACCATTTCCTTCTTTGAACAAGACTTACACATAAAGAGAAAAAAAAAGTATTTTACAGATTTAACAATCTTATAAATAAACTTACAGTTCATCAGAATCCTTATTATAATATGCTCTTCTGAATATGAAAAGTAACAGAAAATGATGCAAGATATTCTCACAATAAATCGGTGATATATACCATTTATGTTTTTTATTACTGCTAATCTTAAAAATCACACCCTATACGTGCAACGGAACGCATTCAAAAACAATGGTCATTGAAAATTGATTGATTCCAACGTTTGCCAATACGAAGTCATAAATTATATTGATAAATGGTTGAGATTGGACGAATTTAACGTCTCCCTGGAATTGCTGTTGAGGTTGAGTAGGTTTAAAATCTCCGTAGAATTGCGGTTGGGGTTCAGTGGATTTAATGTCGCACTAGAACTACGGAATTAGAAATTGGCGGTGGTTTGGGATTTACCCCTCAGTGGGATCCGGATACATGTCATACCAAGTTTGATCCTCCAGGGAGGATATGCAGACTCCCACCCTTCGGAACCACCCACAGACCTATTATTTCAATAGACGGGACAGTGACAACATTTCTGTGTGGCAAAGATCATCCATGAAAAAGGTCACGTGACACAAGGCACTACAGCCACTACAGTAAGCCAAACAGGCCAACATTGAAATTTTTTCATCAAGCTCTAAACTTTGCTTTCTCTTACGCTAGGCTGACCAGATCAAAGTACCTTTATAATAGATAAGCGTTAAAAATTGCTACAATTATCCAATTACGGATGCATTTTTTCCTTCCTAATAAATAAGGACTAAAAATAAAGTATTATTGATTAATAATTTATTTTCTACAATTTTTTAAAACTTAGAAAAATGCCTTCTAAATAAAGGAAGTACCCAGATGTCCCCAGAAAATGGGGACATTTGGTCAGCTTATCTTAACAGTTTGTGGAAATTATACTTATCTTTGGATGATTTTATTGAATGAGGGAGAAAAAATAAAGCTGAAATCCTAAAAATGTAATGTTTTGCACAAGTTTTGCTTGTCTTATCTTTTAATTTTGGGAAAAAAAAAAAAAAATTGAAAATAAACAATTGCCAATAACGCGGTAATTGTGAAAAAGGTTAACTTTTGCCTACACTCAGCTGTCTCATCTTTGCCACACTTTCTTATATTCTCGTAATACAGCTATGTCCACTGTTATAATAGATCTATGGTTCAACCCAGAGGTATTATTTTAATGGAACATGGTGGGCATCGCAGTCTCCACAGATTTTACAGTCGGCTGCAGAATTATTCGAGCACTAGCCAATAATTCCTATATTTAAAAAGTACACTTAAGACTGTTTTGCTAAGTAAATCCTTGTCGAGTCATGTTCTTAGACTGATTAAGAACATGACTCGACAAGGATTTATTTAACAAAGCTGTATTAAGTGTACTTTTTTTTTGGCAAGGATTATTGCTAGTGCTCGAATAATTTTGCAGCCGACTGTAAGTGTACCAGTCCTAGAAATGCACTGTCGGCTGTTGGGAGTTATTTCTAACATGGGTCGTTCGGAGCCATGCCATCATAAATTTATGTGTAAGGGTATAGATTCCCTGCTTTTGTATATCGATGACTGTGCACGGAGTTGAGCACTATGGTGCAGAACCAATGAGTGAGAAATAGATACCGCTTCTTTCTCGGACGTTTTACAGGAAATGAAAGAAGCCCAACCTTACAAAGTACTGACCATGGGTAGTACTGACGATATTTCTGTGTTCTAATGGGAACCGAGCTTAACTAAGGTCTCCTTTTCATGATGAATACTATTTTTACTACAAACGGCAGCCTATAAAAAAAAATACTTTCTTTTTCCCCCAGTCAACGCATATATTTGTAAGATCATCTCTTTTTCCATTTCTTTTCTTCTTCTTCTTTTTTTTTTTTTTTGATCGGTGGTTAAGTGTTTCAGCTATTAAAAGTAATAAATAATATTACCTCTTAAAAAACTAGTATATTGTGACTGTGACCAACATGAAACTTCCTTATATATTTTCCTATTCACGCAGTACAAATTACTTATTAAATTTTTATTTGTTAAAATTATTTTCGATGATGAATAATGTAGACGATTTTAACTGAAGGGAAGTATAACACTAAATATCAAACCCCCAGAGAAAGGGGGGGGGGTGATTTACCACAATCTGGGTGAAGAAATTACTATAAGAGGTGGGTTGGGGAGGGTGAAGAAATTATTATTATTATTTCGAAAAACAACTTTCATTAAATACATTTATACGAAATTTTGTTCTATACTGCCATATTAAAAATTATGAAAAAAAAAAATAGATGACAGCGCCACCTGTTGAGCTATTGATCCCAAAATGTAATCAGCACCAGTTTAGGTCAAGGTCCAGCTAAATACCAAATTTGGTTACATTTTAGGTTTGTGAGATACAGCGCTCAAAAAGATTGTAATCACACACATACAGGCAGACATTTTCTAAAAAAACCGGGTGAATCCTCAGAAACTGGCAGTCGAAAATTTTCACGAATCCAGAACTTTCTCCTTATATAAATATAGAAGAAAGTAAAAATCGATGTCTTTTTGAAAACATAAGCTGAATATTAATTACTTAAAATGTTATAAAAAATGTAAAATGACTTTGTTTAACTTAAGTAATTATAAATTGAAAAAAAAAAAAAAAAAGTTCTTTCTATATCTTAATATGCATATTTCCATTAAAATAAATAAATAAATAAATAAAACTAAATGCTAATTAATTTCATATTCAAGATCCATAATGATGTATAATCTGAAAATAGATTCTGAAATTTAAATATAATACGTGCATGATCAAGTATGAGTCAGTATTTTTTAATTATTTTTAATATATAAGGACAATGAATAATACATTTGAATTTTGAATTAAAAGCGTGATTTATAGATTCGTCACGGTGTGATTCAATCAGTCATAATTATCTTTAAAAAAGATTCAGAAATGCCGCCTTCTTTTCTTTTTTCTGTATTTTTTACAATGGGAAGTGAGCACAGTTTCTTATGTGGAGGATATAATTTATTTATTCATTTATTTTTTGTTCTTTTCTTTATTTTTTATAAAAAGTAAAAAAAAAAAAAAGAAAAAATTAAAGTTATTTTTTTTAAGGAATTGAGAAATTTTGAGAAAGGAATTTTTACTGTGTATTGCTAAATGAAAAGGAATATTACATAAAACAATCTGAGCTTATTACTTTCTCTTACTAAAACATGTTAGGCAAATTATTGTTTTTGCTTCGAATTTTTGATCAAAACATAGTTTTTGCTGTAAGTACACGCTTTGAAGTTTCTAGAATGCGAAAATCGCTCATTATTAAAATACGGGATTATTTCCCCTCAAATTAACGAAATTTCTGCATTTTAGTATATCTGATTTCCGAAATATGGCATATTTTGCTGCCGGTTTCCGATATGTCGGATGATTTCACCACTAATTGATCTAATTTTCGGGTAACTCCCGAAATCCTTCCATAGTCAGCTAATGAAATTCACTCACGGGTCAGGAGAAAAAAAAGTAGGGTGTTATTTCTTTTAAGTCGCCAGTTTATTTTGTTTAGTCGATACGTGGAGAATGGATTTTTTCAGGCCTATGAAACTGCAGCAGTGAATTTACAATAAATAAAAACTTTTCAATCCACAAGGCTTTAAATTTGCGATAAAAACATTGTTACCTTTTCAAAAGCTGTGTAGAACAAAGTAAGATGAAACATTTTCCCGTACTTACGGAATAAGTTTATAGAAAGTGAACAAAGAAGAATTTAACCCTCAACTGCACGCGCTGGTGTAACGAATACACCATTTATAGTAAACAGAATATAAATGACTTGGGGATCCTTCTCCCCACGCTGCGTGCATATCCAACCTATCATTGAAGTATTTATTCGAAAATTTTTCATCAGTTTTTATAAAAAATGTTGATAATTAAAACTTATACAGTCGGCAGCAAATGTATCCGAGCACTAGCCAATAATTCTTATATCAAAAAGTACACTTAACACCATTTTGTTAAATAAATCCTTGTCGAATCATGTTCTTAGACTGACTAGGAACATGTCTCGACAAGGATTTATTTAACAAAGCAGTATTATGTGTACTTTTTTAGACAAGGATTATTGCTAGTGCTCGGATACTTTTGTTGCCAAATGTAGCATACATATTTGTCCTTATTTAATTTATTTTCTCTAACAACTCATCTTCTCTGAAAGGCATACTCAGGATGTCTTGTGGATAAAAGGGAAATCCATGGATCTCCTCAGAATATTCTTCGGACAAGTGTGTTGTTAGGGTTTATTTGATATTTTGGTGGTATACCAAATACACCACGCGTGCACTTGTGTTAAAATATTAAGCGCGTGTAGTTAAAGGTTAATTATACATCTTCGAATACATTTTTTCATGTTTGTGTGGAAAGATATAGCGAAGGAAACTGTATAGAAAATTATAAGAATTGTAAAAAAATTGCAAAGGAGACTACTAAAATCTGTAGGAGACATATTTTGAATTTGGTTTCCAATTTTTTATGTAACGCATTTAGTTAGTATTTTTTTAGTAAAGCTGATCCATCAGAAAAATAATTGAATAAAAGGTACATGTGTACAAAGTCTGATTAACACATAGGCCGACTGGGATGTTGGGGGGGAGGGGAATGAAGTGCCAAAATTTTGTTTTCAGTATATTAAAAAAAAAAATGGAAATTTTATTTCTGAAAGCGAAATGAAAAATGTTAGGGAATATTTCAAATATGCAATTTTGGATGAAATAGTGAAAAATTTAAAAACTTTTTCAAAGAGGAAGATGTTTTTGCAGATTCTAAAAAAGGCTAATTTTGATTTACCTGCTCATACAATGTATTTTAATGCATCAAAAATGTTTCAGTTTTTCTGTCGGTATAGCGAAACCACTGAGCTGAAGAACAACTGGAACAAATGCTTCCATCCCAATACCTTTACACAGTGTTCGTGCGTGCCAGTTTTTCTGCAATCATTTGCCGTGCATTGTCAAATCTTGCACGGCAGCCAACATTTGTCGGGTCGTCTATTACTATTATACTCTTTAAAGAATTAAAATTTAGAACTGTAATATCATGTTTAGCATATGGTTGTTCGAACAGACAACCTTTACTCAATTTTACTTTGAAATATAAAGATATCAAATGCTTTCTGCCGTGCAACGCTCGGTAGACAAACCTTCCAACAATGGCACGCAAAAACCGGTTTAGCATTTCCTCCAGTTGTTCTTCAGCTCAGTGATTGAAACATGGGTAGGGGTCCAAATGTTCATAGCTACCCCGGGCCATCTTTTGTTTTGATCAGATTCTGCATGTACGTCATAGATTATACTAAGGGCAGATAAAGTTGAAAGACACTCAAAGTTTCCATTAAATGACAGTATTTGTTTAAGGACTTTAGGAATTCCACCTTCCGTTGAAATAGAAGAAAAATATTCTCATATATATTTTTCAGTCTTTACGATTTAATTTTTACATTTTAATAGTTCATTTTTATAAATTTTAGTTAAATAAAGATGAATTTTAAATTTCAAATACCAGTTTTCAAAATGACAAATAAAAGAAATTAAATAATAATAATAATAACGCTGTATACAAAATCATGTTATTTTTTAAGTCCATATAAATATGTTGCACGATTTTTAATCTATAAACAAACGATATATGCAGCAAATCTCTTTAAATAAATCGTTTTTAACTTCTTCTATATTAAATAATAGAACATAATACTATATAGTATTTAGTATAATACTATACTAAATTAGTAAAAAGAGTCGATTTTCAGTTTTTGATCGATTTACACGTTTTGAAATGTAATTAGCACGATTCAACCAATTTTAGAAAATACAGTCTGTCTGTGTGTCTTGATGTGTGTGACAGACATTTTGTGGCAGCTGTACACCAAGAATTAATAAACAGAATTTCCTGGAATATATATAGTTACAACTTGACATAAACTAATGTCTATCAACTTTTGGTGCATGTCGTTCAATAAGTGGCACTGGCGAGCCTTTTTTTTCCTTCAAAACCTTCAATCGGCAGTACAGGATTAAATTTAGTATAAATATACAAATTTAGGATTACGTTCAATCAATCGTTATGAAATTGAAAAATTTTGTGTATAATAATAATAGCCAACCAGAATAACATTTTTTGTATGTAAAAGCATTGCATCGCTCCAGGAGGGGTGCAATTTTTTAATATGAATACTTTTCAAAAGAACTTGTCAATACATTTAAAACGAATTGTTGAAACACACAGCTGTGATAATTTGAATAATAATAATAAATAAAAAGTTATTAATTTTTTTCATTATATATTGGCGTCATTGTCTTTTTTTTTTTTTTTTTTCTCGTTTTCGCAATGTAAAATGCAGTGGTGACTGTTTTGGCCTAAATTATGAGAATTTGTATTAAAAAAAAAATATAGAGAGAGGGAAGCAGGAAAATTTTTTGTTATGGCCACAACATACTAGCTTTTCTTTTTGTTCATTAAATCGAACTTCTACTTACATCTGCGCTGACTGCTAACGACTGCATTTTATATAATTTGTATTTAGCAATGATTTTATTTAACGTATTTTGCTACATTCAGAAGCATTAAAAATAGCCTTGTAAAATACTCATTGTTAAAATAGTCATTATTTTAACCTTAATTCAAAGCTTTTTGTAGTGTAATGTCTTTTGCAAAGGAAAAAAAAAAAGTTCTCAAAATTGTATAATTGTATTGTGAGATAGCTGCAAGCAGGATTCTCTTGTTTCGACACACTTTTATGCCTTTTTTGCACACTGCTTCATTAGAAATGAATACCCGGAAGGTAGATTTTCGGGTCATTCTCTGAGGCGAAATTGAGATTTATTTATTTTGTTCTTTTTAAGAGTCTTTGACATTTCGTTTAAAAGATGAACTTTAATAAATAAAAAAAAAAAAAAAAAAAAATGAAATAAGTGAAAAAGAAGTTATGGAATGTAATTATTTTTTTAGAAAGTTAATATTTTTGAACTTAATTTGACCTTCTACATCGAAAGTAAAGAATGTCTGACGCCTATATACTGTTAATGATTCTTTTGACATTGGTAAGTTCATGATTTTTATGAGACTCTTGAATTAGGGAAATTTCTCTAATTATAACTCTATTAAGAAGACTATAATCCAATCCTTAATTTTAACTTTTAGTTCCCCATCATACTATAGGTATAAGGAACTTAGGTAATCGTGAAAATTTTCGACCTCGGTTTTTTGACTTTTTTACACGTTTTCAGGTGTGAGGAATCCGAAAATGACAAAATTTGTATGGTGTCTGTCTGTAGGGTGTCTGTCTGTTAGTGTGTTAGTCCGTTAGTTTGTTAGTCTGTGTACTCGATATCTCAAGAACAAATTGTCGCAGAGAGGTCAGATAAGTTTTAAAATATTACTTTCGACACTGGCAAGAACCCTATTCATTTGCAACATTCGAATTAAAAAACTTCGTAAGCTATTAGAAATTTACGATTTGGAGGGGGGGGGGGACATTGGAGTACAGGACAAAAATTCACTTAAACGTGCATTAAATGGAAACTTTTTACTGTAAAAATGTCAGACCAGTTTTAAAATATCAGTTTTGATGCCGGAATGAACATCAGTAACTATAAATATGTTACTTTGAAAATTTCGCAAGTTATTGGAAATTTACGAATTTCTTAACATGGCAGTATAGGGCAAAATTTCACATAAACGTCAATTTTGAGAGATATTTTCATCGTAAAGATGTCAGACTACTGTTGAAATATTATTTAGGACACTGCATGAATATTAATGACTATGAATTTTCCAATATAAAAATTTCGTAAGTTATTGGAAATTTACGATTTTCTTAACATGGCAGAATAGAACAAAATTTCACATAAACGTCAATCTTGAGGGATATTTTCCTCGTAAAGATGTCAAACCACTTGCGAAATATTATTTAGGATACTGGCATGAATATCATAGACTATGATTTTTCCAATTTAAAAAATTATAAGTTATTTGGAATTTACGATTTACTTAACACGTCAGAATAAGGCAAATTTGAGCAAAAACTTCCATTTTGAGGATTATAAATATATTAGACAACTTCAAAATTACATTTATGATATTTGTTTGAACATGATTGAATACAAATATTTTAATAGGAAAATTTCGTAAATTATTCGTAATTTACGATTTTAGCAACATAGCGAAATTGTAAATTTTTCATATAAATATGAATTTTGAGGATTATTGCATTGGAAATAGTAGCATGAAAACTAAACAACGGAATTGAACCTGATAAAACAAATTAAGAGATTAAAATAAGATAAATATATGGAAGTGAACGGCGGATAGCCTATTAGGCGGGGATTTCATTCTGTCACTGTATCAAGCTTTGATCAAATTCATTTCTTTTAACATGATTATAATATGTCTCCCACTAGAAATTTATGAGAACATATATATGATGGGGAACTGAGCAGAGTCCACCTATGCCAACTAGTTTTATTTAATTTTAACTTTTTTATAAACTTTAATATGTAGAAAATAAAATGAAGTAACTCGTGAAAAAGTTAAGGAACGTGATTTATTTTTTCGAAAGTAAATATTATCGAACTTAATTTGACCTTCTACATGGAAAGTAAAGAATGTCTGATACTCACAGTTAATGATTCTTATGACACTGGTAGTTAATGATTTTCATGAAACTGTTGAATTAGGGAAATTTTCTTAATCATAACTTTATTAAGGAAACTATAATCCAATTCTTAATCTTAGCTTTTTTATTTGTAATTTTAAATAAATAGAAAATAAAATGAAATAGTTCAAAAAGAAGTTATGAAATGTAATTTATTTTTTAGAAAATTAAAATTAGTGAACTTAATTTGACCTTCTACATCAAAAGTAAAGAATTTCTGACGCTTTCAGTTAATGACTTATATAACACTGGTAGTTAATGACTTTTAAGAGACTGCTGGGTTAGGAGAAATTTCCTTAAACTTGAATTTGTTAGAGAAATTATAGTCTAATCTTTAAACTTAACTTGTTGATTTATTTGCTTTAATAAATATAAAATGAAATGAAAAAGTGAATGTCAAAAGAATTTTTTAAATTGGATTTTATTTATTTATTTATTTATTTTTAAACTAGTATGTTGTGGCCACTACATGACTTTCTTCTATATTTTCCTATACAAATTCACTCAGTAAAAATAATTTATTAAAATTATTATTTAAAATAACTATCTTCCATGATAATGCAGACGATTTTCATATTAGAGAAGAAGCATAACACTAAATATATAAAGAAAAAAAAGGTCAATTTTATTCTCAATATTACATTTAAAAAAAAAAAAAAAATCTTATTTTTTTTGTTAAAAATGAAAAAAAATCGATAACTGTATTGTAAAATTTCGCAGGTCGATGGTTCAACCATTCGTTTTAAAAAGTACTGGCGAGCTCTTTTGAAAGATATCTATCATGAAAATTTATTCCCCTCGAGGGGGGACTTCCCCTCCAGGGGGGGGGGAGGCGAGGCTGCTACGCATACAAAAAATTTTTCCCAGTTGACTATCTTTATTATACATAATTCTGGTAAATTTCATAATGATTATTAAAAAATATTTCTCTTTATGCACATTTATACAAAACTTTGTCCTATGCCACCATGCTAAAAATTTAGAAAAAGCGGGACGGCAACGCAACCTGTCAGATAATTTTTACCAAAAGTTGATAGGCGCTAATTTATGTCAAAGTATAACTACATACCAATTTGTATGAAATTCTGTGCAGTAGTTCCTGAGATATAGTTACCACAAAATTTTGTCACACACACAGACAGACATACAGACAGACATTTTTTAAAAATGGTCAAATCGTGTTCTACAGCTCTCAAAATGTGTAAATCTATCAGAAACCGTAGGTCGAAAATTTTTACGAATCCAATACTTTCTCCTATTGAATATAGAAGAAAGTAAAAAATTTTCGTAATATTAGGACCTATGAACTCCCTTTTAAATTTGGATACTTTGTTTAAATATTAAAATTATAGAATTAGGTAACACTTGCATTTCTTTTAAATGCAGTTATGTATAGTTACACTCTAATAAACATAATGAAATTAACATGTGTAATTAGAATGCTTAAAAGCATGGTTTCTGTATGAAAATGTAAGTATAGAATTAGTAATTAGTTTACAGGACTACACAACAGAATTCCATTTCGTTATATAATCATTCATTTGAAATCAAATTTGTATAAATATTTATAAATTACAAGGAATTAGCTGCATTGGTTTTTTGGTTTGTATAATGCTTGTGAATCGTTTACAAGGATACACAAAAGAATTTCGAACTTACAGTCTATGGACACATTTTCATTTAGGGGAGACTGGGGCACAGTGGACCACTTTTACACTTATAAATTTTTTTCACCAAAAATAAAAAAGCAAGGTACTTGAAAAAATTAGCAAACATTCTTTAAACCTTTCTTGACATGTCCTAATTTTTTTATAACAATACTTCGAATACATTACGAATAAAAAAGTAAATTGTGTGCACTCACAAAGTGGACCACTGTGTCCCATCACCGGGACACAGTGGTCCACTTTTTTTCTTCTAAAATTAGTTTCTTATGCAATACTAGTCTAAATAACATAATTCGAACATTTTCATGAAATAAAATTACCGAAATTTAAAGGAAATCAAAATAAAAAAGAAATCAAATTAGAGGAAGAATCCTATATCAGATTTTCTTTGTCTTTTCATGCCATCACTAAAAGCAATAAGATATATTCTTAATTTGTTTATTAATGTTATATAGTTATAAAAATTATGAATTATACAATTAAACAATATATTACTATCCAAACATTTTTATTAATTATTTTGAGATATTAATACTTTACATTATATTTGTGAGATAAGTTTAACTAAAATTATTCTGCTTTTATCTTTTACATCTTATTTCTAAAAACAGCAACAATAAGTTTATATAATCTACTATTTATTATATCACATAATCATTTTATTTATTTTTTTAATATTAAACAATTCAAATAGTTAATAAATTTAGATATTCATAAGTATTATACTACTATTCAACTATTTTCCTTTTTCAGAAATTTATTTTATTATAATATTAAGATTATTATTTTTTTTATTAATTATTTTGAGTCACATTATATTTGTATATGTAAATTTAGCTAAAATAAATAAGGTATTAAATATAATTTGGACTTTCAGGCACACTGTAAGGCGGTCCACTGTGCCCCATTTAGAGATGGTCCACTGTGCCCCATGTCCAGACAAAACAAATGATAATATTAAAATTATACATAGACTATAATTATGCTAATAATTTTTATAAATTTAAAAACAACAATATCTTACGTTTTTTTAACAACTATCCAATATTTGTAGTCAATAGTTAAGTCCTGATAAAATTAAAAAAATCTTCAAACTTGAAAAATTACTCTGAGCAGCTCAAAACATAAAAATTGTATAAAATAGCTACCTTAGCATTTACCATGTGGTTTTTTGGATGTATACAAGTAGTAACATGCTTCCATCTATGAGTCTCAATATAAACTAAAAGAGTTAAATATTAAGAGATTGAAATAGGGGTGGTCCACTGTGCCCCAGTCTCCCCTATGCGGTTTTTAACATGGTTACATTCCATTCAACATGATGAAATAAATATACAGTCGGTAACAAAAGTCTCCGAACATTAGAAAAAATTCCTATGTAAAAAAAGTACACTTAATACAGTTTTGTTAAATAAATCCTTGTCGAACCCTGTTTTTAGACTGACTAAGAACAAGATTCGACAAGGATTTATTTAACAAAACTGTACTAAGTGTACTTTTTTTACATGGGAATTTTTGCTAGTGTTCTGAGACTTTTGTTACCGACTGTACGTTATTAAAATGTTTGAAAGCATGTTGGTTTCTGTAGATAATGGTAGGTATAGAAGTAGTAATTAATTCACAGGGCAATACAAAAGATTTCCTATACATTCTGCAATCATTCATTTAGCATGAAATTTTAAACAAATATTTATGAGTTATGAATTTGTTGTATGGGTTTTTTGATGTGTATAGTGATTGCGGTTGGGCTGCTGTATAAGGACGGACACACTAAAGGCTGGTTTCCACTAGGGTTGAAACTTCGAGGTTCAAAAAACCATTAAACACGCTCCCGACACAAAGAGCCAAATGTCTTGTCATCAGTCGTAACTTTTTTTTTTATCAGATTGCGCAGTTACTTCAAAGGAAAGCATGCAAAATTGACAAAGATATCTGCCTCTGGCCCCTCAATTATCTCAGCTGCGGGTTAAGTCCGGTTTCCATTTGCGCTCACTGGGCGCTTTCTATTCAGAATCCTTTGATGTGGTTAGGCTAGCTCACTGTAGCTCAAAGCCCACGAACGGGGATGGAATCTAACCCCCTGCAGAGATAATTGTGGGCCAGGGGTAGATATCTTTGTCAATTTTGCATGCTTTCCTTTGAGGTAACAGCGCAATCTGATAAAAAAGGGCTACAACCGATGACAAGACATTTGGCTCTTTGTGTCGGAAGCGTGATTAATGGCGTTTTGAGCGTTGATCTTGAGCCCAAGTCGATACTGGCCTTTAGGGCCAGGGACTTCTCCCCGTCGAACCACCTCCAACCGCTTGTCCACATCAAAGGATTCTGAATAGCGCCGCTCGAAACAACCTCCAACCAACCGCAGTGGAAACTGCACTATAGGGATCCTATAATAAAGCTATCCTGCCTGGGGAAGTATGAAAGCTGGGTCATCAAACATAAATTTTATTTTGAAACTTTTCTTTCAATGACTTGGTTTAACCCATATCGTACCAAGCATTGAAAAAATATTTTTTTTTCTTTATAAAATCTTAAATATATGTTTCTTTAAGCCTATGTACACACACAAAATCAAAAAACTTACCAGCCTTTCATTAGCTTAATCGGTACAAGCTGTTTTTAAAAATAGGACAATGGTTTAGGACAGTCGGAAATATAAGGAAAATAGACCATCTAACTATGTATTTTTATATAATTGCTTCACCAGTACAAAAGTGTAGAATATTAGTACCTCAATAAATTTATATGTTCGTTATTCTTGAAAGTAAAACCTTTTTAAGAAATAATGTGTTGAAAATGTAATGAATAAATCTTCAAAAATCGTCATTTAAAAAAAAAAAAAAAATATATTAAACATTAATTTAAACTAACGATAAGACACATATGTATTTATTGGACTTTTAAACAATATATCGCCTTTAATTTGAATTAAAATATTCAAAAGAATTTATAAAAATACCACTTATGCTTGGTGTCCTATTTTTAGGACGATGGTGAAATATGGGTTAACTATCATTAGGGTTACATTCCACAAAAACTAATAATAATTTGCCTTCTGATGAATTAAAATTTAAAATGGGGGTGAAATTAGTATAAGACTTATAAGTTTCTAATTTTAAAGGTAGATAAATAAAAAAAAAAAAATGCGAAAATTTCGCCCAGGTCTGCTAGTATGCAATAAAATAAAGGATGATCTGTCCATTAATAAGTAATGGAAACGAGACGTTGGGGATTGTGATCTGCAGATCCACTAGCTATAAAAAATATTCATTTAAAAACAGTGACCAGCGAAACGAACATAGCCAACTAGCATGAAAATATGTCCAAAGGATGATGATTTTGATTAAATGCGGCAGAGAGACATAGACGAAACGCAAAGCAAGTATTGTTCATTCAGTTTAATTGAATAATT
>OZ005659.1:131347532-131485032 GCA_963930645.1 Salticus scenicus | reverse complement strand
TAGCCTTCCCGTTATCGAGGAAATTTGCAGTTTAGAAGCGCTATCTGTTGGCTAATAAGCATCCAACTTGAATCAGCATAATGTCTCATAATGGCGTTCCCACACATCAAGATTTGATTGATTATACACATTAGAACTTTAGATGTAGCCTCCCCTTAATTTGCGGAAATCGCTGTATAGCAGAGCCACCTTTTGAGTGGTTGACATAAAAGTTGATAGGCACTAATTTAGGTGAAGGGGCATCTAAATATAAATTTATATACAATTCTGAACAGTAGTAGTTCCGGAGATACAGTCGCCACAGAATTTTTGCCACACATACACACACACAGACGGACAGATAGACATTTTCTAAAAGTGGTCAAATTTTGTTCTAGACCTCTAAAAAGGTGCAAAGCCGTTGAAAACCGAAAGTCGAAAATTTTTACGAATCCAATACTATCTTTCATTGTATATAGAAGAAAATAAAAATTTGAATATTTAAAATTATTTAGAATTTGTGTGGTACATTTTCAAATTAGGCATTATTTTGTGTTATATTCTTTATAAAACAGAGATTTCTATTTCTTAAATTATTTTTTATCCTTTAAGATATGCTCCATGAACAAAAAAATTGTAGATTTCATAAAAGTATAAAATTTAAAAAGCGGTGGAAAGAAAACAAAAATAATTAATTTTAACGTCACTTGTCTCCTTAAAAGAGTTGAAAATACGGTCACGAAGAATAAACAGTTTAAAGTCGCATCACAGTTTAAAAATAACTTTTACCAAATTAAAAAATCTGGTGTGAAACAACCACACGACTTCCATTACCCACTATTGCACGTGTTATATGCATTTTTGAGAGATAATGTGATCAGAAAATATAAAAGTGACTTAAAGAGAAAATCGTTAGAGCCGTTTTTGAGATACCAACTTTTACAAAAAATCAATCATTGACCGAAAAACAATAATTACATACAAAAGCATATTTAAAAGTGAGTTAAAATGGCGAGTTTGAAAAAAATCCGTACAACCGTTTTTAAACGAACGCCTTTGCGAGGCCTGAAATTGAGCTATTTATACAGGACGCCTATCAATTTTCCTGAACTAACCAACTATATCATTCGAAAGGACATCTAATAGAGTGTTTATATAGAAAGTTTGAAGAAAATCGTTAGAGCCGTTTTTGAGATACGGACTTACGGTCCCACTTCCGGTTTCCGATGTCCCACTTCCGGTTTTTCAATTATCACCAAATTTCGGAAATTTCATCTGTACACCAGACGTATTGCAATTCTAAAGTTTCGTAGCTCTATCTTTATTAGTTTCTGAGCTATAATAACCAGAAGATTCTCCACATACATACACACACACACACACACATACATACACACTGACCAATTGCCAAAAACCACTTTTTTGGACTCAGGGGACCTTAAAACGTATAAATCAGGTGAAAACCCGAAATCGAATTTTCAGACCGAATACAATACTTCCATTACCTACGGTAGTAGGGTAATGGAAGTAAAAGGAATTTAGAAATTAAAAGGGTTTTATAATTTTACAATAAAAATATTTTGACAAAATCAAACTATGTTTATTTTATTTATTGTTATTATTATTATTATTAAATCATAGATTTTTCTTTCAGATTTTTCTGAGTTATATACTTAAATAAT
The DNA here is from genome assembly GCA_963930645.1 of Salticus scenicus. Lineage (NCBI taxonomy): Eukaryota > Metazoa > Arthropoda > Arachnida > Araneae > Salticidae > Salticus > Salticus scenicus. Next base: position 131,483,371 of record OZ005659.1, on the reverse strand, counting down.
TATGTTATTAACGATTTAGATGATATGCAATCTATTCCAAAAACCTTAAATTTGGTTTTAACTTATTAAATATTGGTCTTGGGTGTATAGTACTATTTAAAAAAACAAAAAATGGTTTAGAATTCCATTAAATTAATTAAAAATTGTAGACATATTATTTCAAGAACTGCAAAATTAAGCTTTCTATACTTCTCTCAGAAACTATTGAAAATTCCACGTACACTAATAGAATGATGTGTGAAATTTCAGCATTGTATCATGAAAAGCGCCAGATATATCACAAGATAAAAAAGTTGACTGAAGCAAAGTTGACTGATTGAAAAAGTTGACTGACTAGAAAAGTTGACAATTTTCTAACGACTCGATATAAGTTATGCGCTCTAATAAAAACATGCTGGCAAATGGCGGTGTAGGAAACATACACAAATTACATGTGAATATAATGGTAGTGTAAAACAAAATATGTTTGCAATTTAATTTGTGGCTAAAACATATTTTCTAAAGACTATATCTCTAAGACTATTTTTATGGTGTAATGTTAAAACTTTGTACACTTTAATATTGGGTGCATTTCACTCATTGGGAATTTTTCTGTATGGAGTTGTATAAAAGTTTAAATATTTTATTTCTTTTAAAATAATTCCTCTATTGTTTTATTTGATTTTGTAAAATTCTGCACCTCTGGTTACATATCTTAAAATTTGTTACGTATGTCTAAGACCGATATTACAGAATTTAAGCCGAATTGAAAAAAAAAATTATTACACTGCATATAGATTATTATCGTACATTTCGTTAGACAAAAATTAACTGGCAATCTAACTCTCTGTTGTAAGAAAAAAAAAAATGGGAGAGAAAGAAAATGATAAATCTAAATTAATAATTTTATATGAAATTTAAAATTATTATTACTTTAACAATTTTATAATTCTTATTATTTAATTTATAATAATACACAAGCTTTATATATTTTTTATTATTATTTTGATGACATTAAACTAAAATTTCTTTTTGTATATCTCAGTTTTTTTTTTTTTTTTTTTACACCAATGTAAACGCATTTATACTGTATATCTTGTAAAATATTATTTGAACCAATGCATTTTCATAAAACGTATTAAACATTTCGACCTCAATACTTACATAATCTAACCACAAATATTTGATAATTATTGATCATAGAATTAAACTCGCACAGATTCTCTTAAATAATTAATCTACGGCGTAAAATTATTCTTATTTACAACCAAGCAATTCAGATCTTTTTAAATCATTTTTCATTGTCCAATTTAATTTGTAACCACAAAATCATACATCCATAAACCTGATGTAATCCGACTCTAAATATATGACGAAATTTTACCGTCGTCTTGGAAACTCCGCAGCTCCACTAATAACCGTTGCCAAGCAACGGCAGACAAAACCATTCAAAGAATGTCAGGTGAGAGTGAAAGCAAATGGACGCCAAAATGATTTTAAATTTCAGCGCATTTCTTTTTTCCAGTTTTCTTTAGGATTTTTTGGAAATAAAACTTGGAAGTATTTTTCGAATTGTGCGGGCATACTTTGAACTAAGTTTTTTTTCTTCTCTCTTTCTGCCATTATTATTTTTTCAAATCTTAAGAACTCAAATGGGAATGTTAAAGAATGTGTGAAAAAAAGTCGTTTGAGTTTTGATACCAGTTGGTTGATTTTAATAACCGTGTGGGTTTTTTGCATGTACATTGCTAAAAATTACATGGTGAAAAAAGTCTGGAAAAACCTTTAAAAAGCTAAATGAAAATTTTAATTTTGGATATGACTTGTCCTGAGTTTTCTTTTCGCAAATATTTAAATTTAAAAAATAATCTTAAACAAAAATTAAAATATTAAGAATTTAATAAGACATTTTTTTTTTCGAATTTTAATAATGTTGTATTTCTTTTTTTTTTTTTTTTTTTTTCTCAGATTTCAACCTTTTTAATACGCTAAATATTTTTGCTTTTTCTTACCAATATAAATTGTAGAGAAAGTTTTGTTTTTCGGTCAAATTTTCGAAATCGAGTTTTTGTTGTATTTACAGAATTAAAATATATTTACAGAATTAAAATACATTACGTGTATGGAGGAAATAGCAGGTAAGTAGAGTTTAAAATCTATAGACTATACTAAATCAAATGAAATGAATATATATCTTTTACATGCGTAGAAACATGTTCCATGTAAAATATGGTATGGAAATCATTCACTGTTCGTTTACAGGGCTACACAAAAGAACTAGATTATAGTGCGACAATACTTGAAAATTGATGGTAGTGTATTTCAGGTTGTGCCGTGTGTTATTAATATAGGATTATATATTATCAACGTGTCCCACGTTGTAAGTACATAATCTTCAGAAGATATACAGGGCTGCCAATATTTAAGCCACAACATTCTTTTTTATTGTTAGTGGAAGTGCTTTAATATGATATTTTACCCTGTCTGTGAAAGCTGCTCAGGAATTGAAAGTAATTCCTGATGGCCATTCGTTAATAATGTATTTTTTGAAGCTAATTATTCATTCCTTGGTTTTTTGTATCTTTACATATTCTGAGGCTTCCTGAATACCGAAGTCAAGTTTTTAGCGCTTGACCTTTATCGGTGTCACTTTAAATTAAAGATAAATAATTTTAGGCAATCCAAATGTTGTATTTTTTAATTAATACATTTCTTACTAGGAAAGTTTCTAGGAATGTTGCGTGTGAAAGTTGTCTGAATAATTTTAAATGAATTTTTGAATTTAATAACAGATATGAATTCTATGTAAATGTAGGTACTACAATAATGAAACGGAGGGTTGAGGGGATGTGATCCCCCCTCACACAGTATTATCTGTCAAATAAAGCTGTTCCGAAGCAGCCTAATTTGAATTGTTTTAACATAGGTTTGTATAACAGTACTCGATATCGTAACCTGTAACGAGGTATCTCCAATCTGTACTTATAGTATTAAATTTCAGGGTAAGAGAAAGTCATGTGAGTGACACACCAGATTATTTTAATTATTCTATTGAATTCATCTAGTATTTTAAATGCAGGTCATGATGTAATAATGATTAAAATATTACGTTAGTTCAATTATAATGTTAATATTTAATTATAGTTTTTAGGTTATTATCCTGCGGTGATAATTTTTTTTACGTTTTTATTTATTTATTTATTTTGTGTTATTTATTTTATTTTACATTTTATTTTATTTATTTATTTATTTTTATTTTTTCAGATGACTTATCTTTACTTCTGATAGAAAATTTGTGCAGGCATTACTTTCATATCCATATAAATATATGAATAAAAATCAAATATTGCTTTGTATGAATTATAATACTCAAAAAGAGAGATAACATGAACAAAGTCTCTTAAAATTGAAAGCATTACAATAATCAATACAGTAAACGCCTAATTATCTGCGAGCGGATTATATGCGTTACGGATTATCCGCAGGCTCAGAGAAAGGTCGAGATCAACATAAGGGTTTTCTCAACAAGAAAAAAAAATTGCTTTCTTTAAGAAAAGAAAAGTGTAAATATAAAGAACTATGTTGCTTTTGTTTTATTTATTTATTTACTAGTTTTGTACAATAAATATTATTACTACGCATGCTGACATTTTAAACTATTCCGAAGCATTGTTAGTACTTGCTTTTTTCACAAAACTTTGAAAAGTGTTCTAACCCTTCTGAGGGTAATTTTCTTCTTAGTTAATCGTAATTATATATTGGAGAAAATTTCGCAGCAAATTAAGTGGTGTGAAAAGGGCACAGCAGAAAATTTGTAGCAGAACATTCTTTGCAATGTTCTGCTACAAAATCATGTATGACCCATCAATTAAATACTTATTTAGACCACCTTCTTGGAAATAAATAAATAGTCTAAGTGTTTGCAATTAGGCCAACTATCTCCCGGAGTACATATGCAAAATATACTTAATTTGTATATATTTACTCTAGACTCTTTTACAACTTACTCTCATTCAGTATAATATTTTTTTTCCAATGGCTAGGCAAAAGTTACAGAGGACTATAAAGATACGAATCAAATGATAGACAATATAACATAGAAGACCGAAGTCATTGCCTAAGGAGCGATCTTGCCTCCCAATATCTCGAATCTTCTGTAGAACATCGAAGAGCCCTACAACGGGACAGATGGTCCCGGTCCATTACTTCTCCAGAATCACAAAGTGGGCAAGTAGGGTCGTTTAAGATACCTATGCGCTTCAAATGAGCGGCAAGGCAGTCATGTCCTGTAGACAGGCGGAAAGTCGCCACTGCCTGACGTCTTGGTTTATCAGGAATTAGAGTAGGACTTAAATTCTTCCATTTCTTTAGAGCTGTACGATTCTCAAGATCTCGTAAAGCATTAGATGCAGATAAATTCTTTAAAAACAGTTTAATCCTCCAGTAAGAAATGGCTGTATTGGGATGTTGTAGTAAGGTGGCACCTCTTTTTGCAAGAAAGTCCGCTTGTTCATTGCCCCAAAGGCCACAATGGCCGGGCACCCACTGGAGAACAATTTGTTTCCCCTTTAAAGTGAGAGTTCTTAATGATTCTTGACATTTGGATACTTCCGGTGTTAATGGATGATCAACAGCGCTTATTGACTAGATGGCTGCCTGAGAGTCAGAAAGAATGACCGCCCTTTCAAACTTGCAATGGACAGCTAATAGTTGCTTTAAGGCTAAACGTATCGCCACAACTTCACCATCAAAGGAGGTACCAATATAGCCCGCAAGGGCATAGAAAGAAAAAAGATCTGAGAACACGCCAGCCCCTACATTGAGATGACAATCAAACTGGGAACCATCTGTAAAAATGTGCAGCCACTGAGATGGTGGATATCTGGCCGCAATGGTCTCTAAGGCAAGACATTTCAACACACTTGGTGCAACATCTCCCTTTCTATGGATAGTTTCAACTAGATCCAGCCTCATATCGACATTAATCACTTCCAAGGGATTTCTGGGTGTCAAAAGTGGTTGTATATCACCTGGAATTACAAGATCTTTCTTAATATCCAGGACTATTTGAATAAATCCATTATGGGTTTTTAAATTCCTTGGCTTGGTCACATAGTCCCTCCAATAGGGGTCCTCTATACGCAGTAGCTTTTCATAGAGACATAAGGCCTTCAATTTCATAATATCTCTGAAAGGTATTTTCAATAATAACATCGCATCGATAGGAGTGGACTTCACACCTCCTGTGATCAAACGTAAAGCCTGGTTTTGCAACACTTCCAGCTTATTGACCACAATTTGTGGGGCTGTGATCAGAGCTTCACAGCAATACAACATTAAAGGCTGTATAAAAGTTTTAAAAGTAGTGTTAAGAGTGGACCGAGCGCATCCCCAAGTGCATCCTGCTAAGCGCTTAAGAATACTCATTCTATTTGAAATACGCTCGGTAAGCTTTTCAACATGGAGCTTCCAGCTTAATTTATTATCAAAAGTCATTCCCAGGTAGGTAAAGCTGTCTGTGTTGGCGATCGAAGAGCCTTGGTACTTTAACTCTGGCCGAAAGCCTCATGGGTTAAGGAGAAAGACTGTGAAGCTGTCTTTCCTAAATTTACAGCCATATTATTTTCTTCACACCATTTCGAGAGCATGTGCAGGGCTTTATTTAAGCGACTTTCAATAACCTTTTTAGAACATTTTTTGGTGCTTGGGTCCAGATTACCAAATCATCAGCAAATAAACAACAGATATTGATTTAAGTGAAGAAATTAGATCATTGACATATATATTGAACAAGGTGCAGCTACTAACTGCTCCCTGAGGGAGCCCAGTTTGAAGATTAAAGCTTTTGGAGAAAGATTCACCGAATTTAATCCTGCATGTTCTCTGGTTTGTGAAAGATCTAATCCAGTGAAATAATTTGGAAGAAATTCCAATATTCAAGAGCTTCTGGTAAAGCCTTTCCCTCCAGACAGAATCATCTGCCCCCTTAAAGTCAACGTAAATAGCTGTTAAAATGTCTCTGTTATCTAATGAATCTTTAACGAATTGGCTAAATTTTGTCACTTGGTCACTCGTTGACCTATTTCTTCGGAAGCCAGCCTGTTCTGTATCTAATATATTATATTCCTCGATATACCAGTTCAAACGGTTAACCACAAGTCTTTCCATGACTTTTGCAAGGATACTCGTAAGTGAAATGGGCCTATAGCTATACAACTGTCCAGAGTCCTTGTTTTTCTTTAGAACTGGAATTATGGTAGCACTTCTCCAATGCGCCGGAATCTGACTCGACTCCCATACACGATTTAGAACATTCAGTACTGTTTTTCTTGCCACACTGCCCAAATGGATAAGAAATTCTGCATGGATATAATCCACACCAGGAGATTTTTTTCATTTTGAGACGTCTTAGTGCAAGTTCCAGTTCTTTTGCACCAAAGTGAGCATCGAAAACAGCTCTCCATCCGGGTTCCTCATCAGTTTTCTGCATTTTGAGTAACTTCTTCCATTCAGCATTAATTTTTCGTGACATTTTTCTTGCATAATTTACCTTTCGCTGGGACTGGGAGTAGGATTGCCCAAAGGCATTTGCGATGGCTTTATCAGAAGATAATAATTTATTTCCAACAGCAATCGGATTCTTCTTACACGAGGGTCTACGATTCTGTATATTAGAGATAAATTTAAAAACTTTTAAGCTATCTTTTTTATAATCTATATGTGTAATAAAATCGTCAAAGGATTTGCGTTTGGCCTGCAAAACAGCTTTTTTAACCACGCTAGCCTGTTTCCGCCATGCGACAATATCAGATTGTCTTTTAGTATAATATAATATTATTAATATTGTAAAATTACATGATTAACTTATAAATGCAAACAAATATCATTGGAATCGCTTATGCCTTCAAATTACTCGTTGGCAAAACTCTATCCTACTGAGCGTCATAAAAAAGGACAAAGTTGCTATGTTGTTTTTACTGTACAGTCTTTAAAATATAATAAAAACCACAGTTATTAGAACTCACAATTTAAATTTGAAAATAAACGTCATGAGTATTTTATGTGACCTATGTAAGTAAGAAAAACAAGCTAAAAATCTATCGTTATGCACTTTTGTATTATAGGTGTATTTGGCTAAAAAACAACTGTCCATTAAAGAAAAAAAATATATATTGGTTGCTTAAAGGTCTATATTCCATTTAGTTAAACACTATTCTTATAAAAATTAGACTGATAATACCGCAACAACTTTCAGCTTTTCAGGAGTAAAGCTCTCTGCATCAAAAAAATAATAGTTACAATTACTACTTATAAGCTTTAAACATTCGCTTAATTAAATCCCCATTTTTCCAGTATGAATATAAGGATGATTTGGTTAACCCTACTGCTAAAAACGGTTTCTTATAACCAAACTGGCTGGGCGGATTGTAACCAAAATTGGTGTCTGCATATTTAAACAGCTACATTTACGGAATCTTTTTAATAATAAAAGCCTAATTTTCCCAAAACTAACGCTCAAAACTGATATCAATGCTACAAAAAAGCATTGAAGTTAAAAATGAAAAAAATGCGTTTTTATCCTTAATTTGGAGAAATGAATAAAAAAGCGGATAAATAACGAAATAGAAGAAAAAATGAAAACTTCAAAAGTGCAACAATGTATTGATAAAAAAATAAATTTTACCCGTGATTTAAATAAAATAAATAAAGTAAGTCCAAAATAAAAATTAAATGAATAGATGTAAAGACCGCTACTTGATGAATTGGCGGTTTTCTCAACCCCCGCTAAAAACAGCCAAGGTATGGTTAAGTCATTCAGCTAAATTAGAGGAAAGAACTTAAAATAATAGTTAAAATGATTATAATAAATAATAGGAAAAATATATTAATCTTTGAAAATATCGATCGCTAGACCAGAAATGGCTGAGTAATTGAAAAAAAAATAAATAATTCAAAATTTTCCACTAATGGTGCTTTTTAAAAAAAAGATGGAAATGATTGTAATAAATAAATAAGTCATACGGAATGATTAAATGATTTCAACATTTATTAATTAATTTTTATTTTCATATATGTGGCATAACATGTTTTATAAACTATTTCAAAAGAATTCATGAAATATTTCTTTAGATATTAGACAAAAATCCCTAAATTCGAAAGTAGGCTTTCATTTATGTCAGGTACTCTAAAGCAACTGAAGATAAATCACTCAAACATAAATCAGCTGAACATAAATAACTCAAAAATTTACAAAAAGTAAAATTCATAACAAAAGATCGAATTCACCATTGAACAATTTCAAAACAAACGATGCTTATAAACACTGGTATTACAAACAACGATAACATTATATATATAGTGGTTACGTATACGTCGGCTAAATTATCAATAATATGGTCAAATAATTACCTATATGCCTATGTAATGAATGAGGAATATTTTTTTATAGTTAGAGATGAAATAATTTTCCTCATATTAAACGCATCGGATTTATAGTGCATCCGTAAGTGTTATGCAATTTTAAAAGAATTCATAATTTATCGACTTCATATCAATGCAGATGAATTCATATACATGTGAAATACAATTTCACCGAATGATTGAATTTTAATAATAAATGAATTTCATTGTACATTTCAGTTCTACTGTCTTAAATATGAATTTATCATCGATAATGAAATAAAATTATGTATATTTTATTGTGTCACATCTAATAAATAAAATGACATAAAAAAATATAAAATACCGTATAGATTAAATTTTTTTATATTAATGTAATAGAGTCGTTCATTTTGATTTCCGATCGGAAATATTTAAATTAATTGAATTTTATGTAGTATACATTATTTCTACTATCTCTGTATGGAATCGTTATACATGTGGACTTATTAAAAATACTTATTCCATGTTTCAATTTTGGTTTGTGTTACATTTTAATCTAATTTCCTTTTTTAATTTGTTTTATTGCAAGATAGATACTTGAGTTGTATACTGCTTGAATTAGCTATACAGCTTTCCGAAATCTTGCTTGATGCTGACAGAGGTGCAAGTTTCCTGAAGAGTGACATTTCTGGTTTTCAGCATTTAAAATTCTAATTTTCATTTCATGAATTCTCTTTTCTTTTATCGTACCCTTTTGGTTAATTTATCTATTTTCATTTCTATTATTTGATGAATGTTTCTAATGGTTTAATGGTTTTTGCAAATTATCACATCGTTAGGCATATGTGTTATGTTTGTGTCATTTCTCTTCTGCGTAAGTACTTTTACATGTGTTTGCTAATCAGTGTTAACAAATTAAATTATCATCATGACAATAATTTTATTCGAAATACATCTCATTTAAAATTTCAGCTGTTGGTATTTTCATCTATCTTTCATTTGCTTATTGTTGCAAAGGAATTAAATTATTCAAATTATATATATATATATATACTAGCAGGCTTTGCCCGCTTCGCTGGACGTTAAACTTAAATGATTTGTCAAAATGCCATATCTTTATTAATAACCTAAGTTCTCGCTGTGATTGGTAGAGGTTTTCTCGCTCCCAATGTTAGGAGTCTGGGTCCCCACTGTCTTCGGCACAACTTACCCACTTCTTACTTCCCCACCCTCAGCGGGTGAGTTCGAAGTTTTGCAAAATCCCACTAATGTACATAATGCGTACACTTAATCAATATCCACACACCAAAATTCGCCATTCTAAGATAATTCAAAGCGAATTCAAACGGAAAAACATGTTTTTACCCATGTTTATTGCCATCCGACTCCGAGAAGGGGGGGGGGGGATTTCGAATTTCGTGAAATGCAGTTACAATAAGTGCCGGGTGCATACAAACAATTTACGCACCAAATTTCGTGACCACAGAAGTCTTTAATAGACAGTATTATAAATAAATAAATACAAAAAAAAAAAAAAAAAAATTATACAGACACGACATTATTTCATTATTTAAAACATGAAAATCTGACATTGACAAATTTTAATTTAGTGCCAGAGGCCTACTGCTAAACTTGTTAATATCGACAAATTCTTCTTTAGTTAATTCGTGACGATCTAAATTCCATGATAAAGTTTTCATTAAATCAAACCAATGTGTTTCAGCTGCAGATATTGTAATAAATAACGCTGGAAGTCCAAACTATCTTATAGCCGCAAAACAACGTTTTTTCTCTTTTTCCCAATGAGGGGGAGGTGTGCGTTGGGAGGAACTCATGTCAAAGGTGTGCCTTGGGGGGGACTCATGTCAAAGTTGGGCCTGGGGGGGGACTCATATCAAAGTTGGGCCGTGGGGGGACTCATGTCAAAGTTGTACCTTGTGGGGGACTCATGTCAAAGTTGGGCCTGGGGGGGACTCATGTCAAAGTTGTACCTTGGGGGGACTCATGTCAAAGTTGGGCCTTGGTGGGACTCATGTCAAAGTTGGGCCTGGGGGGGGGACTCATGTCAAAGTTGGGCCTTGGGGGGACTCATGTCAAAGTTGGGCCTTGGGGGGACTCATGTAAAAGTTGTACCTTGGGGGGACTTCATTCAATAAATCCCCATTCAATAAACCGACTGAAATAGGCCCTTAGCACTATTAAGAGTGTATTATAAAAATTCGACAACGCTGTACCGACTGAAATAGGGGTACCTTGGAGGGGGACTCATGTCAAAGTTGTGCCTGAGGGGACTCATGTGAAAGTTGTGCCTTGGGGGACTTCATTCAATAAATCCCCATTCAATAAACCGACTGAAATAGGCCCTTAGCACTATTAAGAGTGTATTATAAAAATTCGACAACGCTGTACCGACTGAAATAGGGGTACCTTGGGGTGGACTCATGTCAAAGTTGTGCCTTGGGGGGACTTCATTCAATAAATCCCCATTCAATAAACCGACTGAAATATAGGCCCTTAGTACTATTAAGAGTGTATTACAAAAATTCGACAACACTGTACCGACTGAAATAGGGGTACCTTGGGGGGACTCATGTCAAAGTTGGGCCTTGGGGGGACTTCATTCAATAAATCCCCATTCAATAAACTGACTGAAATAGTCCTCTAGCACTAATTAAGAGTGACCTATAAAAATTCGTCAACTGTACCGACTGAAATAGGCCTTTAGCTCTAAAAAGCACAGCTTAAGTATCGGAACCCTTTGGTGACTTTAAATATTTTAAGCCATTTTTGCGATGAACTGAATTGGCTATCTCAATTGTGCAATTAAAGATCTTGGCGAGAAACATCCGAGCTACTTCGGTGCCGAATTTCAAATTTTGCCAAAGGGATCCAATACTAAAGCTGTTCCATATCGAATCTGGGTTGAAAACGGAAAAAGGGTAAAATAAATTAGAAATATCAGACCTATATTTATAAATTTGATACCGAATGAAAGGGGCGGTTTTGCTGAATCCAGGGGTTCAAACAGTTTTTCGATGCGACAATTACATTTTTAAAAAATAACTAAAGTATGAAATTTAAGTGGCAACGGAAAAACGGATAAAGGGAAAAATAAATTAGAAATATCAGACCTATCATTACAAATTCAGTACCAAATGAAAGAGGTGATTTTTCTGAATCCTGGGGTGTAAACAGTTTTTCGACACGACAATTAGATTTTTTAAAATTAACTAAAGTATGAAACTTAGATGGCAACACTTCATTTCAATCTTTTCATAATTTGTAGTGAAAATCACGCGAATACAAAAGTCTTTAACTTAAAAATTTATTTTTATATTTCATTTTTTCATTCAAAGCATTTTAGTGAAAAAATATTTATGGCGCATGCGCAGGCGTTTTTTACACACAATTTAAACACTAATCATAATTTTGAAAATTTCTATAGATATAATTTCAAGTTGGGTGAAGACCTAAGTTTCTGCCAAGCGCCGTTGTATTCCGTCCAGCCGTTCTCGAGTGATGCCCGGACAAACGTGTTTTAGTCTTTTACCCCCTAGGGGGGAACGGGGGGAATTTCCGAAAAGTTGATAGATATAATTTTAAGTTGGGTAAAGACCTAAATTCCTGCCAAGCGTCGTTGAATTCCGTCCAGCCGTTGTCGAGTGATGCCCGGACAAACGTGTTTTAGTCTTTTACCCCCTAGGGGGGAACGGGGGGGAATTTTCGAAAAGTTGATAGATATAATTTCAAGTTGGGTGAAGACCTAAATTCCTGCCAAGCGTCGTTGAATTCCGTCCAGCCGTTCTCGAGTGATGCCCGGACAAACGTGTTTTAGTGTTTTACCCCCTAGGGGGGGAACGGGGGGGAATTTCCGAAAAGTTGATAGATATAATTTCAAGTTGGGTGAAGACCTAAATTCCTGCCAAGCGTCGTTGAATTCCGTCCAGCCGTTCTCGAGTGATGCCCGGACAAAAAAAGCGACATTCGGACACGATGACATACACACAGACACACACACACACACACACAGGCAAAATTTTCTGAAGTCATTTTCGGCTTTCATGGGGTGTGAAACGTGAAGATATCGCAAAATTTTTCGATTCCGACAAATTTACAGACAAAACTCTGATTTTATTAATATAGATATATTGTTCAAAAAACTTTAACTGGGCTTTATTCTTTAAATATTGAATTTAGACATAAATTTCAAAATTTAGTACGAATGTACAAAATTTTATAAAAATAATTTAAAATTTTAGGGGATTCAGATTCAACAATTACAAAATTTAAACGTTTACAAGATTTTCATATTAAATACGTACTACTTATTTAATAATCCTACACAAATATCACCGAGTGAAATTATCTCATAGAATAATACGTTAATATACAAATTTTTGCAACTGTATTCAAAGCATGTACAGAAAGTAAGCAATGCACCCTGTATGAAAATGTATTCACCTCTGCTATTTGGGGCGGAAAACATTAACAAAACTTGGTATAATACATCCATTTCATACTGAAAATGTTTTAAAGATGATAAGTACACTATTAGTTTTATACCTGAACAGAAATTTATTTATATACATATAACTTTGAAAACGTTTTTCTAGCCTATTCTGCAATATAAATATGTGCTTGGTTGAATATTTTGTTTACTCATCATTGTGTTGAATATTTGGAATCATCATTTGGTTGAATATTTTGTTTACACATCATTCGCTAATGGCGGCTTTTCAGGCCAACCGAAAGCAAGCAGCTGATATTGCTATAAGAGGACATTATTTATCATGGCGTTGAAACACCAAAACATGTAAAAAGTAAGCAGCACAATGTCTACGAGAAATCGTTCAGCTCGATTGTCGGCCATTTTCAAGCATCTTACATAATACAGTAACCGCCGCTCAATAAATTCACTGGTTAATAAAATCAGCCGCTTAATCTGATCAAATTGCCAGGACCGGAATCAAATTAATGCAAACTGATTTTAAAACCGCCGCTTATGAAAATTAGCATCGCCGGTTAATAAACTCAAAAAAATCTCTTCAGCAGCAAAAATGTCATTTATGCACACTAAACAAATTTTTATGTACGCTGTGATTTTTTTTTTTTTTTTTTTTTTAATAAAATAGAAAATAAAATACAGCAATCCCTTCGTTATCTCTCTTTGTCGAAAATTTTACATTTACAGCAATGAAACATGTCCCATTACTTTTCTTAGTAATAATTTCAAAGAATGCATTCTTCAAAGCGCGGTAATAAGTTAAAAATTTGATTTGGTTTTCGCAAGTGATTTGATTAATAAGTTAAAAATTTGATTTGGTTTTCGCAAGTATTTTTTTTTTCTTTTTAAATATATATGTTTAATTAAAAGACAATTTTTAGTTCTTATTCCGAAAGAGCTAAAAGGCAAGAAGCTTTAAAGGATATATTTTAAATTTAAAGAAAATCGTGAACTTTCACCAAAGTATTGATGATTTTCCTCAAAGGAGAGCGCATTGGAACTTGGGATGTGCTTAATTCACTTATTTTGAAGGAACAATCAAATAATTATCTGTTAAAAATTAATTAATATTGTTTATTTATTAGATGCATTATTTGGTACCTTTTCAAAATTTCTTTCCAAATTCAGGTAAAGATTACCATCTTCTTCAGTGCAGGAGCGGTCGCCGGATATAAAAATCAGCCGCTTAATAAAATCACTTTTGCTCAGAACGAATGTGATTTTAATAAGCGGCGTGTACTGTATTTATTTCATACCGTAAATATTTCAAAAGAAATGAGTACACATTTATTATTTTGCCTAAATGAACGTTTCCATATATATTTAGACTTTAAGACTTTTCTAACCCTTGAAGGAATTATACAAAAAGAGTTGGCTTACTGCGTGTCAGAATGCAGAGCAAATGAAGTTAACTGTGTCTACTCAAGATGGCAGCCATAATAGAAACTCTACCGCAAGAACCATATTGTGTCTACCCAAAACATTATTTAGTAGCTTCTGCGATTACGATTTCGACTTCATGTTTTTCCGGACATGTGATCTCTTGTTATATAATTACTCTAAACTTTATTCTATCTCTTAATGTGATTTTTTTTCCTTTGGGCTATATACTTTGTCTAATATTTTACTTTGTAAATCCTTTGTCGCTGCTCATTTTTGGTCCCCTAGCGCTTCAGGCAGATGTCGCTGCTATAGGTGGACATTTTTTGTACTACATGTCGTACTACTTCTTTCAGATAGCTTCGTTACCAATTTTTATCTATCACCTTGAACGAACGTACAAATATTTTTGTTTTTATCAAAATATATCTAGCTGAAAATTTGTCAATGTACCTGTCCAAATTTTTACTTCGGATTATTTTATTAGATTTTGCCAAAAGTTGGTACCATTAATCAAGACAAAATTTATCTAACGACGTATTTCTTAGTTTATTTAGATAATTAGTTCAAAAGTTATTAAATAAAAATCCCATCTGTACTTTAAAAAAAAAAAAAAAAAAAAATGATACAAAAAATAATAAATTTCTTTTATGTCGAGACAATAAATGAACGTGCATACATTAAAAAAAAATAGTTAAAATAAAATTCAGAAAAACTGGGCTAAAGAAACGGAACAGCTACAGTATAAAACACCTTGGCGAAATCTGAGATTTTGCAGTGAAATCTCTCGGTCGTTTCTCGCCAAAATATTTACTTACGCAATTACGATAGCCATTTTAACTCATCGCAAAAATTTTAAAATCCACCATGAGGCTCCTATGATAAAGCTATACCAAAGAAATTTTAAAAATTAAGTATAGTAACCGATGCTAGTTAAAGAACGCGATTACTGCATGCTTTTATATGAAATAATAGATTAAAATAAGTCCTGTCGTACTAAATAAAATTATGTTTGTGCAAAATTTTATATCTATCACTTAGAAAACAAAAATAGGCTTAGGATTTTATTTAATACTAGCAGGCTTTGCCCGCTTCGCTGGTCATTATATTGAAATGAAGTTTCAAAATACCATATAATTAATAATAATAATAATAATAAAATCATTGAAATCAGTCAAAATCTAAGTTAAAGTTCTCGATACCTTCGATAGCGATTTTCCCACTCGCCACACTTCACAAAATCCCTTTATAGTGCATGTTGCATACACATACCTAGCCCACATATTAAAAAATCGGGATTCTAAGATTATTTTAAGCAAAGTTATGTTTTAAAATGTGTTTTTTAGTCCCTCCCCCCCGGCCCGCTCTTAAAGGAAAGGAGGGGGAGATTTTGCAAAATATCTTTATATTATGAGTTAGATGCATATAATTGACCCATACATATCGAAAACCTCCTTCATAAGATAATTTACTGCAGAGTTACACATGAATACATGTTATCCCCACCCCCCGCCCGTTAAGGGGAGGTAGGGTGGAGTTTCACAAAATCAATTTGTAGTGTGTGTTGAATACGCATAAGCAGTCCACGCATCAAAAATTGACATTCTAAGATAGTTTGGAACAGAGTTACGCATGGAAACATGTTTTAAATCACCCCAACCCTCAAGGGTGTGATAGCACGGAATTCCAAATAATTCCTTTGTAGTTTGTGTTGAGTACGCATAACCAATCAACTTATCAAAAAATCGCTTTCCTGAGATAATTTGGAGCAGAGTTACTCTTAAAAACGTGTTTTTGCCCCCCTCCCCGCCTTTGAAGTAGGAAGGGGGAATTTTCGAAAGATCCTTTTATAATGCGTGTTGTGAATGCATAAGCAACTCACATGTAAAAATTAATCTTACTGAGATAATTTGAAGCAAAGTTAAGCTTGGAAACGTTTTTATCCCCCCCCCTGCCCTAAAAGGGGGGGGGAGAGAAATTTTGTAGAATCCCTTTATAGTGCGTGTTGGGAACGCATAAACAACCCACAAATACAATTTAATCTTACTGATATAATTTGAAGCAAAGTTATGCTTCGAAACGTATTTATTCCCCATCCCTACCCCCAAGAGAGGAATGGGGCTTTCGCAAAATCCTGTTACAATGAGTGTTGGACACACGTGAATAAGCCACACACTAAAATTTGTGACCTCAGCTCTTATAGATTTCCACGGACGAATTTAGCGCTAAAAGAGGAGATCGAATTTGCTCCCCTCGTAACTCCCCCCCCCCCTCCCCAATATCGAAAATCGGAAAAAATGAAAAATACGTTTTTGGAAATATCCTCAAGAAGACTCTTGACGATTTTCTATACATTTGGGCTATTATTGGTAGAGTTTTACTCGAAAATCCGTATTTTGCTAATTTGCCTCCGAAAATCGTTTTCACCCCTCCCCCCCCCCCTTGAAAATCCAAAACTCAAATCGCAGAAAATGATTTTTTTGCACTCGTCTAGTCTCTTTCTCTGCAATTTCTTCACCGTGAAGCAATTTGGAGCCGAATTATGCTTATAAGGGTGTTTTTGCCTTTTGCACCTCCCAGGGGGAGCTGGGGATATTTCGCAAAATCCCGCTTTAATGGGCGTCAGGGTCCTAAAGCCAAAGTACTCACCAAAATTTGCGAGTCTATCTTCCATAGAATTACCACGGCTGTTGAGTCAGTGAATCAGTGATTTTACTCTTTTATTCCCCACCACGCCCCTAAAGGGGTAAAGGGGGAAGGCTTTCACAAAATTATGTTACAATGGGTTTTTGACACACGTAAATAAGCCACACACTAAAATTTGTGACCTCAGCTCCTACATATTTCCACGGACGAATTTAGCGCTAAAAGAGGGAGGGGGCCGAATTTGCCCCTTCGAAACTCCCCCCCCCAAAATCGAAAATCAGAAAAATGAGTTTTTGCAAATACCTTCAAGAAGACGTTTGGCTTTTTTTTATGTATCTTTGAGCTATTACTGCTAGAATTTTACTCGAAAATTCATATATTGCTAGATTTCCCCCCGAAAATCCTTTTTACCCCTCTCCCTCCTTAAAAATCCAAAATTCCAAAATAGCAGAAAATGATTTTTTTGTACTTAAGTCTAGTCTCACCATCTGCAATTTTTTCATCGTGAAGTAATTTGGAGCCAAGTTATGCTTATAAAGGTGTTTTTGCCTCCTGCGCCTCCGAAAATCATTTCCCTACCTTTCGCCCCTTAAAAATACAAAATTCCAAAATCGCAGAAAATGATTTTTTTTTTTTTTTTTTTTGCATTCAAGTCTAGTCTCCCCATCTGCAATTTCTTCACTATGAAGTAATTTGGAGCCGAGTTATGCTTATAAAGGTGTTTTTGCCTTCTACACCTCCGAAAATCATTTTCACCCCCTTCCCCCCTTAAAATTCCAAAATTCCAAAATCGCAGAAAATGATTTTTTTGTATTCATGTCTAGTCTCCCCATCTGCAATTTCTTCACTGTGAAGTAATTTGGAGCCGAGTTATACTTATAAATGTGTTTTTGCCTTATGCCCCCCAGGGGGGAACGGGGGGCGGTATTTCGCAAAATCCCGTCTTAGTGAACGTTAGGGTCCTAAAACCAACCTGCTCACCAAAAATTGGGACTCTATCTCCCATAGGATCGCCACAGCCGTGTTGAGTCAGTGAGTGATGAATCAGTGAGTTTACTCTTTTATATATATAGATAAACTTGCGCTGCTTGTCTTGTACTAGCTTTGTTGGGTACTTATATCTCGTAATTGGTTTGATTGTATCATAAAAAGTATTAGAGGTATTTTTAAACAAGTTTATTGACAGAGTAATCGCAAATTACAATGTAACTGTGTTATATTATCTACATTATATCTGTTTTTACTTCCAAACTGCGCAATAACAGTGAAACCCTTTCCCGATAAGATTTCTTAATTTGAAAAATTTATGTAGAATTATTGAAAAGTGATATAATTCAAAATTTTTGTACTGTAATATTTTTGTATCTTTTTTAGAATAATATGCGGAATTTTTACTTCAAAAATTAATGGTATACTATAGGAAATATTCCCCTCATTGGGAATTTTTTGCATAGAGTAGCATAAAAATATAAGTTTTATTTATTTATTTATTTATTTTTGTTTATTTATTTATTTATTTATTTTTGTTTATTTATTTATTTATTTATTTTTGTTTATTTATTTATTTACTTATTTTTTTTTTTATTTTTTTTTATTCATTTATTTTTTTTTAATTGGAATCTCTTATAATTTTTAATATATTTTACGAAATATGTACCTTTTTTTTTAAAAAAAAAATACTTTGCAATTTACAATATACAATAAAGGACACCCTTATTTCAAAATTAAACAACTCGAAAACAAATGTAAAGTCAGTAAAATTTTTCACAGAATTTTAGAAAATACTTTTAAAAAAGCACTGCTATTAGATGGCACTTTACGCTACACAAAGTTGTAAAAAAATATAAATAAATAAACCTTCATTAAATTATATGATCTTAAACTCTTCTTTAATTATACGTTCACCTACTTTAACATCTGAACACTGGAACTTAGCCTTTTAGACATTAGATTTTTCAGGAAATCGTATATTGCAATTGGTATTTCGCGAAATTTTGGGATTGCATTGAAATATTTGAAAATAAGTTTAAACTTTCACTTGTAGATTATACCTAAAAGGTTAATTTATGCATAAATTTAAATAATACATGTTATATATAATTGTTTGATACAAATGCTATTTATGTATCCGGAGAAAGTTTTTTTTTTTTTTTTTTTTTAAGTGAATGCACATATTTATTCTTAAAAAAAAAAGTTTATAAAAAGAGAAAAGAAGAATTCAGAAGTAAAAGGATAAAATGTGTAATAAATATATAAATTCAAAATGGAATTCAAGCTCATCCTAAAAATTGTTTCAAGTCTCATATTCCATACTATTTTGAAAAACAATTTAGAATCCTCATAGCTTTTATGCGTCTCTTTAAGTCTCGGTTTAAATTCAATAACGAGACTCTTTTTTTTTTTTTTTTTTTTTTTGTAATAAAAAAAAAAATAAGCTTTTCATGTTTTAAAACAGAATAGGATGTGACACGAGTGAGACAAAACAAAAGATACAATTCACGTAACAGCGATACTTTTATGCAATTGTTGTGTAAGGAAATGGCGAACTTTAAAAACATTTAGAAATGTTTTATTATTTATTACTCTACAAAATTCATTCTTTTTTTTTTTTTTTTTTTTTTTTTTCATATATTATTATGCTACAGTTTCGGAATTGAATCAAGCATAATACGAATGCATCTTGCATCACAAACCTGCGTAATATTTTTACTTTTTATAAAACGCGTATTTTTTTTTTTTTTTTAAGGAAAGTTTTGTTATTATGAAAAAAAAAAAAAAAACAATTATGAGATTTTAGTGTATCTGAAAAAATATGATATGAAAATTCTTTATGATGCTGTATGAAAGATTGGCACAATTTCAATATGGGACCTCTTGGCGACATTAATTTTTTTTTTTTTTTTTTGCCATTTTGGCGAGAAAGAATGATTGATTAAAGGATTTAAAATTTGGCGAATCCTTGACGAGAAACGTCCGAGCTATATCGATCCCGTATTTCAAATTTCGCCAAGGGAGTCCAATACTAAATATGTGCCGAAAGGTTAACGTCGAAGAACTCTATATATTTCTATTCTATGAATGTAGAATTTATAATTCATCTACAGTGCCCCAAACCTTATGATTTTTTCCTTTGTGTATACTCCTTGGCTCTGATTACTATCACAATCATGTGAAATGTATTTTTATTTTTGGCTATAGATTGTATGTTGTTAATTTTCTGTTAGGACAGCGCGTTAATTTATGTTAAAACTGTAAGTTTAATTGAATGTATAAAAATGAAAAATAAAAGAAATGTGGATTGAATTCATTGACTTCAATTAGCAAAACTTCCAATAATTAAACAGAAGAAATGCCATTAAGTATTAATTTACAAATTATTATTATTATTATTATTAATGTAAAAGACTTGAAAGATATTGAATCCATGTGTATGTCTAAGCCTCCAAATTAGTTTAGCTGTATCAGAGGGGAAACTTATTAGGTGTACAAATTAATTCGGTCCGTTTTTTAGCAATAAAAAAAGTATTTATTATTAAACAAAAACAAAAAATACATTATTCAAAGTATTGTCCATTATTTTCTACTATTTTTTCCCATCTCTCCGGCAATCGTCTGATTCCATCTCTATAAAACAACTCATCTCTTTCGCTCATCCATGTTTCGAGCCATTTTTGTATTTCTTCGTAAGAAGTGAACCGCTGACCGGTCAGATCATTCTGCATTCGTCGGAACAACCAGTAGTCGGAAGGGGCGATGTCCGGAGAATACGGCGGGTGCGATAGGACGTCCCACTTTGGCGTCTTAAAGTATTGTTTCACCGGGTTAGCGTAATCGCCTTTCAACGTCTCTGGGTTTCAGTTCATAAGGAACCCATGTTCCTTCTTTTTGGATCATTCCCATCGTTTTTAGTCTCACCAATATTGCTTGCTGAGTCACTTCCAGCTGTTCTGCAAGCTGTTCTTGTGTTTGAGTCGGATCTTCATTCAGTAATTCCTCTAATTCGTTATCTTCAAATTTTTTCGGTTGTCCAGAGCGACGCCTGTCATCAACGCTAAAATATCCATCTTTAAAACGTCGAAACATTTCCTGCATGTTTTGTCAGTCGGAGCACTATCGCCGTATACTTCTACGAGCGTTCGATGCGCTTCGGCGGCACTTTTCTTCCATGAAAGAAAAAAAGCAACACTTTCCGCAAATGCTGCTTATTGACTTCAAAACCTGACATGTTTAATGCAATGATGATCAGGCTATTTCAAGCAAGCGAAAGAGTTGCACACTGAAGATTCTTAACAAATGTATAACCTCTCTAAAACCACCGAAAACAGCTGTCATAGCCTAGCATTTGTGGCAGCTAGCGCCATCTTTCGAAAACGGACCGAATTAATTTGTACACCTAATAATAATTCTCTTAGGAATGCTTAATTTCCTTTTAATATAACAATCTTTTGCATTAATACAATTCTGGAAAAGGCGCCCAATAGTCCTAACATTAAATATAGATGGAGACAAATTTTATGATTAAAGCTTAATTATGAAGCATGCACTAAGACAAACATGTCACGAATTTCAATGCCTATTATTTTGACAGTCAGATCTTCATAAATCATCTGTATACTTTTTTTTTAAGTTACATCTTAGTTTGATACCTTACGGGCTGATTTTGGTTTGTCAAACAGTAACAGATTATCACCATCGTTCTAAAGGCAAGATATTTAATAACTATATTTAAATGAACTTTTTTGTGAGCGGAGCATATTTCTTTAATAGCTTCAAATTGTTTTGCCCAGAAATGCTTTGTGTAGACTGGTTAAGGATTTTGTTTTCAGTTTCTGTTATTATTAAAATTAATTTGTCAATCAATAAGAGCAACCATTGCATCGAGTCATTAGCATTTGCAACAGGTGTAATCATGATTAGAGTAAAAAATTCTACATATTAAGAAAACGTAATAAAACTGCATTCTTAGTAATATTTTATGACTTGAAAAGCGGAAAACATTCCAATATATTTAAATAATATAAACATATTTAAAACAGTGTTATTTAAACTGTGATTTTTCTTAACACACATGTTAAAGATTTATTTCTTTGTTCTCATTGTCGGCTGCTTATTAGCCGATCTTCATTCATATTCTATGTACATTAGATCATTATGAAATTCCTTAGGTTTTTGTTCATAAAAATTGCAATATTTTCACTCTTCCTGAAGCACTCCTTTAAAGTACATCCTGAGTACCGTATGTTAGTCATCACAATTTTTAAACATATAAGCATTAGTGATTATATATCCATACGGTTTTTGAACATGTATTTTTAAAATTTATCAGGTTTAATCACAGAGAACTGTTAAAAACTTATTAAAAATTTCTGCTAAAAATTTCCGTTACTAAAAAATCGTACAAGTTAGCAGCTATGTGTGCTATTATATGTATTATTCTTAAATGAATTTTATTTCTTAAATTAAAGCTTCACATTCCCATTTCAAAATTTGTTCATTAAAAAAATTGATCTAATTTTGATTCATTTCGACAATTTTATTTTATTTTTTTTTTAATTAAGATTCAGGATGATTATAACAACTTCTATATATGAAACTAGACCATGAAAAACATATTTCAGCAATAAAAAAAAATAGTTCAAATTTTAACCACCAAGTACAAATAAAGTATTTTCTTCGTCAAGAGCATGTACCTTTGAAATGCCTGAAACCATTGAATGTTTCTGCAAGCTTGAGAGCATAAAAAATATTCCTGGAAGAATATAATTTCATTTTTATATATATTTACAACTTTGAATCAATACAATGCATTTATTCAACTATTTTTTACTTCCATTACCCTACTACCGTAGGTAATGGAAGAATTGTATTCGGTCTGAAATTTCGATATCGAGATTTCACCTAATTTACATGTTTTAAGGTCCCCTGAGGAGTCCAAAAAAGTGGTTTTTGACAATTGGTCAGTGTGTGTATGTGTATGTATGTGTGTGTGTGTGTGTAGAATCTTCTGGCTATTATAACTCGTAAACTAATTAAGATAGAACTACGAAACTATATAATTGAAACACGTCCGATGTACAGATGAATTTTCCAAATTTTGGTGAAAATTGAAAAGCTGGAATAGGGACATCGGAAACCGGAAGTGGGACCGTAAGTCCGTATCTCAAAAATGGCTCTAACGTATTGAGTTTTGGTAAAAGTTGGTATCTCAAAAACGGCTTTAACGATTTTCTTGAAAATTGAAATCGATTAACGATTTCTTGAAATCTATTTCTTTTTAATGTATCACGTAGTTATTAGAGGAAAATTAACAGCCACCCTGTTTAGGTAGATCTCGAAAATTGGTGTTTTAAAAAAATAACTCTACCATTTTTTTTTTTCTTATTTTTTACCACGCTATATGTAAGCTTCATTTTATGTGTCTTCACACGTGTATAAAGTTTATCTTACCAGAAAAGTGTTAGGTTTCCATTTCTTTAGGTCACTTTTATATCTTCTGATCACATTATCTCCAAAAAATGCATATAATATGTGTAATAGTGGGTAATGAAAGTCGTGTGGTTATTTCACACCAGATATTTTTAATATTCTAATGCACTTTCAATAGCAAGGGAACCAAGTTACTTGCTTTTGAAAGGTCAACGAGTTACATTTTACCCCCACCTGGTGGTGAAAATTTGAAATAATTATTTTTATGAAAAGGAAAATTTGCAGAGAGCTTTTGTCTATGCTGCTATATATAACATATTTTGCATGTGACTATATTATGTATATTATATATCTGACTATATATAATATATATAATATATTTTTCCCGATTTCATCAAAGTCCGATATAAAAAAAGTATTCTAGATATGTTTGAATAAAATAATTCGAATTATTATTATCCTGCATGCATATTTAAAAATAATTAAATCATTTATAAATGTTCTCACTGCATTTCTAAATATAATATTTACACACAAGGTTTTCATAATCTAATATTTTTAAATTATCACATATTTCCTTATATTTTATATAAACTGTTCTCAGATTTTTATATTTCTGTTATGACGCAATGAAAATAGAAATTTATTGTTTCTTGTATCTTTAAATTCCACGTTAAAATAAATAAATTCATTGTATTATCTTCGTTCTTCGCCAAAAAAGTATTTCTATACTCATATTTGACCTTGCGAAAAATTTCATATCGATATTTTTTAGCCTTCCTTTTAAATTTGATTTCGAAACGTAATAACGATGCGATAAAGATCTCAAAAAAGAGTGGGGAAAAACACATCTTTCCTTTCAGAAAAGGAACACTACGTGACACGGCAATAGGCGAAGGCGAGACGTATATAAATATATGATCTGTCTCCAGTTATTGTAGCAAGACACGCCGAGTTTTCCTTGATAGTTACGAATGTTTTATTATTTAGGATTCTGTGAAAACATTGTTTTTAGGTTATGTTTTTTTTTTGGAAGGATGTAAAAGAAAAGGGTGTATATATATTGATAAAAGCATAACGTTAAAAGTTTATTCTAATTTTTTTTGTTCCTAAATGAATCAAAATATACATATATATATATATATATATATATTAATGACAAACACTGCTAATTCTAACTTCTTCTGTTTTATTCTGCATCTTGATAAACATTCTAATGTATCAAGTAGTCATTAGAGGAAAACTAACAGCTACCCTGTTTAAGTACGTCATAAGTTTAGGTAGATCTCGAAAATTGGTGTTTCAAAAAATAAATCTACCATTTTTTTTTTAATTCTTTACCACGCTATATGTAAGCTTCATTTTATAAGTCTTTACATGTGTATAAAGTTTATCTTACCAGAAAAGTGTTAGGTTTCCATTTCTTTAGATCACTTTTATATCTTCTGATCACATTATCTCCAAAATATGCATAAAATATGTGTTATAGTGGGTAATGGAAGTCGTGTGTTTATTTCACACCAGATATTTTTAATATTCTAATGCACCTTAGCAAAGGAACCAAGTTGCTTGCTTTTGAAATGTCAACGAGTTACATTTTACCCCCACCTGGTGGTGAAAATTTGAAGTAACTATTTTTATGAAAAGGAAAATTTGCAGAGAGCTTTTGTCTATGCTGCTATATATAACATATTTTGCATGTGACTATATTACGCATATTAGTATATATCTTACTATATATAATATATTTTGCACGATTTCATCAAAATCCGATATGTAAAAAATATTAAAAAATATTCTAGGTATGTTTGAATAAAATCATTCGAATTATTATTATCCTGTATACATATTTAAAAATAATTAAACAATTTATAAATGTTCTCACTGCATTTCTGAATATCATATTTACACACAACGTTTTCATGATCTAATATTATTAAACTATAACATATTTCCTTATATTTTATATAAACTGTTCTCAGATTTTTTTTTTTTTATTATGATGCAATGAAAATAGAAATATACTGCTTCTTTTATCTTTAAATTCCACGTTAAAATAAATAAATTCATTGTATTATCTTCGTTCTTTTTCCAAAAAATATTTCTATACTCATATTTGATCTTGCGAAAAATTTCATATCGATATTTTTTAGCCTTCCTTTTAAATTCGATTTCGAAACGTAATAACGATGCGATAAAGATCTCAAAAAAGAGTGGGAAAAACACATCTTTCCTTTCAGAAAACGAACACTACGTGACACGGCAATAGGCGAAAGCGAGACGTATATAAATATATGATCTGTCGCCAGTTATTGTAGCAAGACACGCCGAGTTTTCCTTGATACTTACGAATTTTTTATTATTTAGGATTCTGTGAAAACATTGTTTTTAGGTAATGTTTTTCTTGAAAGGATGTAAAAGAAAAGGGTGTATATATATTGATAAAAGCATAACGTTAAAAGCTTATTTAAATTATTTTTGTTCCTAAATGAATCAAATATATATATATATATATATTTAAATGACAAACATTGCTAATTTTAACTTCTTCTGCTTTATTCTGCTTCTTGGTAAAAATTCTAATGTATCAAGTAGTCATTAGAGGAAAACTAACAGCTACCCTCTTTAGGTCGGTCATAAGTTTAGGTAGATCTCGAAAACTGGTGTTTCAAAAAATAACTCTACCATTTTTTTTTATTTTTTTTTTTTTCCACGCTATATGTAAGCTTCATTTTATATGTATTTACATTTGTGTAAATTTTATCTTACCAGAAAAGTGTTAGGTTTCCATTTCTTTAGGTCACTTTTATATCTTCTGATGACATTATCTCCAAAAAATGCATATAATATGTGTAATACTGGGTAACGGAACTCGTGTGTTTATTTCACACCAGATATTTTTAATATTCTAATGCACCTTCAATAGCAAAGGAACCAAGTTACTTGCTTTTGAAAGATCAACGAGTTACATTTTACCCCCACCTGGTGGTGAAAATTTGAAGTAATTATTTTTATGAAAAGGAAAATTTGCAGAAAGCTTTTGTCTATGCTGCTATATATAACATATTTTGCATGTGACTATATTACGCATATTATATATCTTACTATATATACTACATTTTGCACGATTTCATCAAAATCCGATATGTAAAAAATATTAAAAAATATTCTAGATATGTTTGAATAAAATCATTCGAATTATTATATTTAAAAATAATTAAACAATTTATAAATGTTCTCACTGCATTTCTGAATATCATATTTACACACAAAGTTTTCATGATCTAATATTATTAAACTATCACATATTTCCTTATATTTTATATAAACTGTTCTCAGATTTTTTTATTTTTGTTATGATGCCATGAAAATAGAAATATATTGTTTCTTTTATCTTTAAATTCCACGTTAAAATTCATTTTTCGTACAAATTCATTGTATTATCTTCTTTCTTTTTCCAAAAAATATTTCTATACTCATATTTGATCTTGCGAAAAATTTCATATCGATATTTTTAGCCTTCCTTTTAAATTCGATTTCGAAATGTAATAACGATGCGATAAAGATCTCAAAAAAGAGTGGGGAAACACATCTTTCCTTTCAGAAAACGAACACTACGTGACACGGCAGTAGGCGAAGGCGAGACGTATATAAATATATGATCTGTCTCCAGTTATTGTAGCAAGACACGCCGAGTTTTCCTGGATATTTACGAATGTTTTATTATTTAGGATTCTGTGAAAACATTGTTTTTAGGAAATTTTTTTCTTGAAAGGATATAAAAGAAAAGGGTGTATATATATTGATAAAAGTATAACGTTAAAAGTTTATTTTAATTTATTTTTGTTCCTAAGTGAATCAATATATATATATATATATTTTTTTTTTTTTTTTAATGACAAATATTGCTGATTCTAACTTCTTCTGCTTTATTCTGCTTCTTTATAAACATTCTAATGTATCTAGTAATCATTAGAGGAAAACTAACAGCTATCCTGTTTAGGTAGATCATAAGTTTAGGTAGATCTCGAAAACTGGTGTTTCAAAAAATAACTCTACCAATTTTTTTTCTTATTTTTTACCACGCTATATGTAAGCTTCATTTTATATGTATTTACATGTGTATAAATTTTATCTTACCAGAAAAATGTTAGGTTTCCATTTCTTTAGGTCACGTTTATATCTTCTGATCACATTATCTCCAAAAAATGCATATAATATGCGTAATAGTGGGTAATGGAAGTCGTGTGTTTATTTCACACCAGATATTTTAAATATTCTAATGGATATTCAATAGCAAAAGAACCAAGTTGCTTGCTTTTGAAAGATCAACGAGTTACATTTTACCCCCACCTGGTGGTGAAAATTTGAAGTAATTATTTTTATGAAAAGGAAAATTTGCAGAGAGCTTTTGTCTATGCTGCTATTTATTACATATTTTGCATGTGACTATATTACGCATATTATATATCTTACTATATCTGTATATATATATAAATTACGTGTCACGATGTTTGTCCGGGGTAAACTCCTAAACTAAGGAACCGATTTTAATGAAATTTTGCACACTGTGTGCAGTTTGGTCCAACTTGAGAGATAGAATAGTTTTTATCTCAATTTATTGTCACAATATTGTTTTATTGCAATTATTTGTTAATTATAGACCTTTATTAAAGTTGCTCCAAAATATCTGTGAGTTCCATTAATTTAATTGTTGCCAAAAAAAAAAATAAATAAATAAATAAATAAATAAATACGAGTTCATTTTCTTTCGACATAAAAAAAAATACATTTAATCAAACGTGAACGTTAAAAAATTATAAAAAGTTAAATTATGCATCTCACGAAAATTGACGTCATAATCAATTTAAAGATTTTATACACATTGATAAAGTGCTAATGTAGTTCTATCATAGATATAGTAATATATATAGATCTCTCATCCCCATGTTATCGTACAAAGATTTTTGATGCCGAAAAAAAAAATAAATAAAAGCTTTGGAAACAGCCATTAAGTGGTATTGAAAAAAAAAAAAAAAAAAGAAAAAAGAAAGAAAAGAAAGAAAGAAATATGAATTTGAAACTGTATCTGGAGTCTTCCATTCCCCTCTAGCAAATAAATTATTCATAAATTTTATTTGCTAAAATATTAGTATGTATTCCCGTGTGTATTCACTCCGGGAAAGACGGCCATATTTTGGTAAAAACGTCGTCTTTTCCCAAATGAAAAGGAATAACTTTTTTCTCCCCAATGATCACTCTATTCTATATATGCTATACTATATCTATGAGTTCTATACGCAAGCGAAGTGTGACTCACTGACCGTCTGTGCAGCCAAGAAAAAGATTTCCTATGTTAATTGCCCACTGGATTTTTTTGTAAGAAATTATTAAAAATCGAGGAAATTTATTTCCCGATTTTAATCCTTATATTTGGGTATAGATATGTATTAGTTATCGCGGGTGTTAGATTGAATTATTTTGCTGTCAAATTGACAAAATTTTAATTTTAAATTTCAAAACTCTGTCGCCCTTGGCTTTTATTATTATTATTATTATTATTTGGCGATCAAAAGCGTAACACGAAAATATACATGCCAGATGTATGCATTGTACGAAATGTAATATGTATTATTCATTGTACGTATGTATGACATGTAATATGTATTGTACGAAATATTGTTTCATATTATTCATTACTCTTTTAATATAAGTTGTTAAAATAACCATGATTTTTGAAAGGAATTAAATATTTTCGCCAGATAATTTGGCGATATTCTTTTTTTTTTCGCCAAGGATGACAGAAATGAAATCTATTCCGCTGCAAAATATTAGTATCTTACATCAGATATTTTATTTAGACATTTGAAAACAAATTTGACTTCAAACTATGATAGAATATTTATCATTTTCCTTTTAATTAGTATATTATTAGTATATTAAAATTTAAAAGCATGGTATATAATTTTTTTTTTATTATTATCTTATAATTATTCTTATCTTAATCCTCAATGTTTCCCATCTTTATTAACTTGAATTTACTATTAAAATTTTAACATACTCAAAAACTTCTCATCACTTCGTTAAAATACACTAAACTTTTCCAAAATCTTTTTCTATTTAAAATGATACATGTATTTACTTTAAATGTCCAATATTTCATAAGATTTCCAATTTTAAAGTTTTAAAATATTTATCAAATTTACTTATTTTTCTGGTTTAGCCTTATTGTTTTCCTTTTTATAACTACAGCTGTTGCCCTCTTTAAAATATTTAAAATGATGAGGTCATTTTATAGTAAAATTATCCATTATAGCATATATTATATTTCACTCCTCCATAAAAATTGATTTTAAAATCGTCTGTTTCTTTTATACTTTTATTTTAATAGAATTTTAATAGAATTTAATTTATATATTAGTCATTTTAGCAATTTTATCCAAAGTAGCATTAGAAATAATATATATCACTTCTCCATTAAAATTTATAGGACCCTACAATAAAATTAATTTGTGCTTAATATCAACACTACGAAAATTTTTATCAATCGCTTCCAAATTTTGACCTAAGTTTCAAATCTCAACCCTGTGGGTTTTTACATCTGCTACAACGTTTTCGTCTTTGTTCGTAAATAATAATTTGACTGTACTAGATAGTTTACAGCCGTATAATTCAACGTATAACTTTGTCACAGCAACGCGTGGCCGGGTCTGCTAGTATAATATATATATTTTGCACGATTTCATCAAAATCCGATATATAAAAAATATTCTAGATATGTTTGAATAAAATCATTCGAATTATTATTATCCTGTATGCATATTTAAAAATAATTAAATAATTTATCAATGTTCTCACTGCATCTCTATATATCATATTTTCACACAACGTTTTCATAATCTAATGTTATTACATTATTATATATTTCCTTATAATTATATAAACTGTTCTCAGTTTTTATATTTTTGTTACGATGCAATGAAAATAGAAATATATGCTTCTTTTATCTTTAAATTCCACGTTAAAATAAATAAATTCATTGTATTATCTTCGTTCTTCGCCAAAAAATATTTCTATACTCATATCTGATCTTGCGAAAAATTTCATATCGATATTTTTTAGCCTTCCTTTTAAATTCGATTTCGAAACGTAATAACGATGCGATAAAGATCTCAAAAAAGAGTGGGGAAAAACACATCTTTCCTTTCAGAAAACGAACACTACGTGACACGGCAATAGGCGAAGGCGAGACGTATATAAATATATGATCTGTCTCCAGTTATTGTAGCAAAACACGCCGAGTTTTCCTTGATACTTACGAATGTTTTATTATTTAGGATTCTGTGAAAACATTGTTTTTAGGTAATGTTTTTCTTGAAAGGATGTAAAAGAAAAGGATGTGTATATATTGATAAATGTATAACGTTAAAAGTTTATTTTAATTTATTTTTGTTCCTAAATGAGTCAATATATATATTAATGACAAACATTGCAGTAAGAATTCAGCAAAAATGTTATATATGATTTTAGAAATATCTTAACTGTATTTTTTTTTAAGGGTGTTTAGTTATTAAATTTATGTAATAACTTGCGATTTAAAATAAAACTATTAAATTCACTTGTGATAAAAAATGGCATGCTAAGTTTCACTAGATATTTATAAATGTTAAATTGTTTAGGATTCTGTGAAAACATTGTTTCATGTGATGCTTTTTTTGAAAGGATGTAAATGAAGAATGGAGAACCTTAAAAGTTTATTTTAATTGATTTTTCTCCAAATTTATAGAAAATAGCATGAAAAAACACAGCAGAGTCACAAATGTGTGAGAGAAAAAGAATTAGAACCATAAAGAAAATGCAGGAAAAGAATAGATGAGTAGCCTGGAAGCTATCGCTGAGGCATAGCTGTGTATCGATTTATATACATTAGGTCTATTGGAAAGTTCTGTTCATTTGAATTAATAAACTGACACCGGAAATTTTTGTTTAGCAGTATTTATATGATACTTTACTAATTATCTTGTTAAAAGTTACATAGGATTATCTTAAATATTATCCATGATAAATTTTCAATATCGATATTTTAATTCAAAAGCATAGAACTTTCCGGAAGATTTAATATATATATTGTATATATATTACATTAATAAACAGTTTTAAAAAGTTCTAAATTAGACGCAATCAAACGAATGTAGGAGTGCTGAATTCTCAATGCCATCAGAGGAATTATACTAGGAATCATGAATGCAAATTGTGGTTTTCCGTCAGGGAAGTGAATATCGCTAAAATTTCTTTATCCTAATGCCGATACCACAACGACTAAAGTAAAAAATTAAAAAGGAAATAACTTAGGAAACAATACGGTATTTATATAAGAGCAAATATATATATATATATATATATATATATAATAAATTTAATAATTTGACAATTTTGTTTTAAAACTTCATGTTCAGTTTTTATGAACAAGATTTAAGTATAGTTATACGTTTGTCACGAAAATGTTGTACAAACTCTCAGTCAAAAACAATTTTCTGCATTTCCAATAGAAAGCCTTGAGTATACACGGGGACGTCTGAAGAATTACGGGTTACACCAAATAATTTTTAAAATTCCTTTTGATATTTTTACACTGTACTGAGAAAAATGTATATACTGTCTCCATCTAGAACGAATAATTAGATGGAGGATTTCTACATCCTCAAACTAGAAATATTCAAGGGCTATGTGTATAAGATAAACAAATAACCTGGATAGACGAAATGATACACTGAGAAAAAATTCTGTAACTGACATCTAGAATCTAAAGTGTGGCTTTAGAAAAATAGTTCCATGTCAGCCTTATAAGTTCTAGTCCCCATTGAAAGCGGGTTCTTGAAACCCCTATTAAAATTTTGGAGCGTTTGCCTATATTATCGATGGCAAAGTTATTTAAAAATCTCTGCAAATAAATGAGAATACAAGAGGCGGGTTTCAGCAACTATAATCTTGGTTTATTATCCAATTCTAGAAAATCAAGCGATAATTTCTCACAATAATAAGGATTCAGAATATTGTTTCACCATCTAGAAATGTGTAGACTAGAAATTCTCGATCATTTCGTCTATTCAGTTTATTTGATTGCCTCATGTGCATAGCTCGAAAACGTACATTTCTAGTTTAGGGTTTTAGAAAATGATCACTTATTCATTTTAGACGAAAGTGGTATATTTTCCCCCCCTGTGTAGAGAATTTATACTTTACTAGAATGTAAAACAATATTATAAATATCATGAATCCTTTTTTTTTTTTTTCTCTCTAGAAATTCTGGCTTGTTTTCCTAGAATTGGGTCATAAACAAAAATTATAGTTCCTGAGCTCACATTTATTTGCAGAGATTTTTTAAATAAGTCTGACGACGATAATGTAGGAAAAGGATCTAGAATTCTAATAGGGGTTTTAGAGCTCGGGGGGAATAAGGAACAATAAATTATGAGGATAACAATGGAGCTGTTTTTACTAGAGACACAATTTAGTTACTAGATGTCAGTCACAGATGTTTTCTTTCTTTTTATGTGTGCATACAACCTAACGAACTTAACTTGCATTGCTCAAACGTACAAAAGTATGATTTTACTTTCTCTTGCCTATAGGGTCGAGAAAGTATTGTTTTAGGGTCAAATTTTCGAACGTAAGTTTTTGTTATATTTACATGTTCAGAGGTCCCCTGAATACGAAAATCATGTTTTTAGAGAATGGTCTGTGCGTCTGTCTGTGTGTCTGTCTGTGTGTCTGTCGGTCTGTCTCTCTGTGTGTCTGTTATCAGCATATCTCAAGAACAAATAGTAGCAGAAATTCCAAATACGGTATTCTAAATGTGCATCATATAGGGATGCTACAGTGAGCTTTTCGTTGAGATGAAGCAAATGGTTCGTGTACAGGGACACTCAAAAGTATTCAAATATATTACGTCTATGGGGGAAATTGCAGGTAAGTAGAGTTTAACATCATGTACACTGCACTAAAACAAATGAAACGAATATAAATTTTTTGTAATAGGGATAGTCAACTAGGAAAAAAAAATTGTGCATGTAGGAGCCTCGCCTCCACCCCCCCCCCGGGGGGGGAAGTGCCCCCTCGAGTGGAGTAAATTTTCATGATGGGTATCTTTCAAAAGAGCTCGCCAATACATTTAAAACGAATGGTTGAACCATAGATCTGCGAGAATTTAAAATAAAGCTATCAATTTTTTCATATTTAAGAAACATTTTTTTTTTTTTTTATGTAATACTGAGAATAAATTCAACTTTTTTTTTTATTATTATTTAGTGTTATACTACTTCTCTAATATTGAAATCGTCTGCATTATCATGAAAGATAATTTTTTTAAATAATAATTTTGATAAATTATTTTTTTAATAACCGAATTAATTTCTATATAAATGTAAGTGCATTAATGATACGGGGGATTGAGGTGGGGGCGGTAGCCCCCTCACACAGAACTAATTATCATATAAAACTCTTCCGAAGCTTAATTTTAATTATTTGACATAGGTTTACATAACAGTACTCGTTATCTTACTTCTTAATCTCCAACCTGTATTTATAGTATTAAATTTCAGGATAAGAAAAAATCGTGTGAGTGACACACCTGATTATTATTATATGTATTTTTTTAATAGAATATAGTATGATTAGAATTAATGATTTGTTTAAAGATCCAAAATTGACAAAGTTTTTCTAATACATTACGGATTTTTAATAAAATTCTTTCAATGTGCATATTGTCAGCTTTAAGTATTTCTCAATTTTCTCTTTTTTTTTTTTTTTTTTTGTATACTATGTGGTAATTATGCAATACGTACAGTATACACAAAGGCATGAAAAATAATTCTATTTTGCTTTTTTCCGTTTAGAAATAAAGCTTTAAATATATTTTCGTCAGACTTTTTTTCCTTCATAATTAAAAACTAGTTGCATTTTTATGTACCTCACGAGAGTAAAATCCGTTGATTATCAACGGTAATTACAGTTCAGAAAGA
The DNA here is from genome assembly GCA_963930645.1 of Salticus scenicus. Classification (NCBI taxonomy): domain Eukaryota; kingdom Metazoa; phylum Arthropoda; class Arachnida; order Araneae; family Salticidae; genus Salticus; species Salticus scenicus. The sequence goes on along the minus strand of OZ005659.1, from coordinate 131,449,033 downwards.
ATCTATAATGAATGTGTGTGATGTCACTTTCCTTTCTTTCTTTTTTTTTTTTTTTTTTTTTTTTCATATTGCGTTATCTAGCTAGTCGGTTTGAAATTTAGGAGGTCTCAAATGAAACCGAACTGAAAATTCCTTTTATAGATTAAATAGAAATAACAACAGGAATAATCTGATGTGTTACTTACACGACTTTCTCTTACCGTGCATTTCAATACTATAATAATAGATTGCATATTAAATCTTTCTTAAGATCAATAGCAAAAGATAATAAAATCCAATGTACTTTAAAAATAGTCTAAAGTAGGTTTAGGAACAGTTTTGTTTGACTTGTAATTCTGTGTGTGTGGGGAGGGGGTGCTACCACCCCCTCAACCCCCTATTCAATTACAGTGCATACAATTATTTAAAAAATATACCAAGGCTTTTATTAATTTACCTCAAACTTGCCAATCTTGATCAAATTTTTAAATGGAAACCTAATACGAATTTCAAAATGCCAAATTTGAATTTCTTGCGGTTATTTGTTTTTAAGTTATGCTGATAACAGATACATACAGATAAACCGCTAAAAACAATTCTTTTTTCGCAATCAGGTCGCCTCAAAACGTGATATACAAAAACATAATTGAAAATAGAACTTCAAAAAGATACTTTGTTTACTGTATGGATATGAGAAATTCATTTTACAGTGTTAGTAGTTAAAGTAAAATGTATACAGCACTTCCATCAATTACATTCAATAGAAAAGAACGTTTTGTTTAATTTTGGGTAGCTTTGTATATTGTCTATAATCAATATGCGCTTTAAAAAGTATTGTGTACATAAATTTAGTCTTACATGTATAATATCTAACACACAATGAATTACATTTCCAACAATTTCCAAGTACAGCTCTTAATATATTCAAGTACTTTCGGTAGCACTGTAAACGAATATATCGCAGTCAACACAGAACATGCTTTTTTGCGTATAAAAAAATTGCTCATTTCGTTTTGCTTAAGACAGCAAATAGATGTTAAATTCTACCTTCTTGCAATTTAGACGTAATGTATTTGAATTCTCTTGTGCGGTCCTGGACATGAACCATTTGCTTGATAGCAACGAAATGTTTATTGTAGCACCACTGTATGATACATATTTAGAATACCGAATTTGAACTTTCTGTTGCTCTTTGTCCATGAGATATGCTGATAACAGACAGACACATAGACACTTAGTCATACAGACACACATACCAAACACTAAAAATATGATTTTCAGATTCAGGGAACCCCAAAACGTGTAAATATAACAAAAACTCATTTTCGAAAATTTGACCCAAAAACAATACTTTCTCTACCATGTATATGGGTAAGAGAAAGCCAAAATGTCCTGACTATATTATCCAGACTCTTTTCTGTGAGTAGTGATAATATTAAGAAAAATTTAGTACTCACATATTTTTAGCCCCTGTGATTCTGCATGTACAGACAACAAATTCTAAAACTTTGTAACTGAATAAAGACTGGGTATGGATGGTACTCATTTCTGTTGATAGCGTGGCAGCTCGTCAGTATTTAAGTATATTTATAGAAAATATTGTTGTAACACAGCATTTATTATTGTTGAAGTTTTGACCCATAAACTTGATTTGACATAGAATACGACACATTATTTTGCCAAAATTTCAGATAAAGGTATTTCCATGGCGCATTTTCTTTAAAAACACATAAGGATGAAATTTAATAATTTTTTTCTACTAGTAGTATTTCCATGCAGAAACCTTAATCGTAAAAACAGTTTTATATATATATATATATGTGGGAAGTTCCTCATACAGACAACAAATGGCGCTGCCTCCGATGCTCATCTTTCGAGAGAGGACAAACGGAAGATAGTTTAGATCTGGCTGCAGTGGAGATCGGTTGAGACCGTCAGCGCGAAGGCTGATGTGGTCATTTAGTCCTAATTTGAGCACAGAATGATCATAATAGTTTGGTAGAGCCATGGAGGGCTCAATACCTCAATCTAACATATTTAAAATAGTGCGCGTAGGTACTAATGTGATTTATGAGTAGGTGCTTAAATGTTTTGTTACAGTAATTCTGATGAAGAGAGCTTGCTTTGTGTGTTAAGCCTCGAAACCAGCAAATGCTTATTGATGGAAATTCTACTTTTATAATATTATCTCTGTATATTTTGTGTTTTTTGTGTGTTACGTAATAAATGTGTAGTTCTCTAAGTTGCACCTCATCATTGCCCCACCTCTAGACGCCCAGCCAAGATTCTACAAGTGGGGACTCTGTCGCGATATTATGGCAACACCAACAAGTTATAAAAGGCAACTGTTATATATTTATCATTCTGTTTGATAATAAACAATAATGAGTAATACATATATTGAGCAAAAAGAGTTTGAGTTACTATTTTGAATTAGAAATTAATGGAGAAATAATTTTAAGAACAGTTCTGGTTTCGATTTATATGTTTAAAATAAAATAAAAATATCACTTGAGAAGAATGAATAGAAGTAATAATATAATTGAAATATATGATTATGAGTAATCTTTTATAATTTTGCTTATTATTATTTGCAATATTATTTTAACAATATTATAACAATATTATTTTAAAACGAAAGTGATAACAATTATTAAAGAAAGAATAATGATAATGGTGATATTATATGAAATATGTGTAATAATTAAGAAATATATAAGCTGTTCTAAATATTCTATTGAGTAAAATAAATTGTTCTGAATGTTCTTATTTAAAAATCATGATAATTTTGATTTGAGAACAAAAAGCATAAAATCATTTTTAAGAAAAATGTTCTCATATTGTTTTGTTTCTATTTAAGTATGATATTAATTTGGTAGAAATATTGAAATATTTTCTGGTATAAGTAATTATTTAGAGTTATAATGGCCCAAAACGTGTTACAAGGTATTAGAAAAGCCGATTTAAAAACAATTGCTGAAGAATTAGGCCTAGCTGTTCCGGCAGAAGCTAAGGTAGTTGAAATCAAAACTCTAATTGTGAGTTCTGACATTTATAAAAATGATTTAGAATTTGTTAGAGGTGTTATTAAAATGTTAGCAGAAGAACAAAAGTTGAAATCTGTAGAAGAACAAATCAAAATTGAGAAAGAAAGAATTAAATTATCCCAGTTAGAAAAAGAAATAGAGTTACAGAATTTAAAGTTACAGGCTGCAGCAAATAATTCTAGTAATAATGTTGAGCAATCAAATTCAGAAACTACTTCACAATCATTAGAAAATTTAATTAGAAGTATTCGAACATTAACCATTTCAGTACCTGAGAAACCAGAAGTTTTGCACTTATTTTTTCAATCCCTTGAAAAAGCATTCGTTTCTAAAAATGCACCGTCTAAATTCAAATCGGAAATATTGATTAATTTATAGGGAGATAAATGTAATCAGGTTCTTGCGTACGTAACCACCGAAGAAATTAACGATTATGAAAAAGTTAAGGAATTAATTTTAAGACAATTTCAACCAACGCCGCGTGAATGTTTAAGTAATTTTAAAAATGCGCTTCGTAATCCGTCAGAATCGCATGTCCAGTTCGCTTCCCGTCTAAGCGCTTCTTTCGATTACTATTGTAGATTGAGAGGGGTTAACGATGTTAAGCAATTGTGTGATCTTATAGTTTCTGATAAATTATATGAAACGTTGGATTCTAGAACTAGGGAACATATTAGTGTTCGAGAAGGTCAAAATTGGTTTAAACCCAACGAATTAGGTCGGGAGTGTGATTTATTCTACTCTTCTAGAGGGAAATCGTTAATTGAAACTAATAATAATACGCGAAACGAAAGTTCAGAGAATAAGCGGTTTGTAAACAAAACTCCTTTTAGAAAGACACATTTTAATAATAAAGATCCTATAATACGTAATTCGGTATCTAATCAAACTCACGAAAAGCATGAAAGAATGTGTTATATTTGTGGTGCAAAAGGGAAAACATTTCATTTCGCTAGAGTCTGCCCTAAACGTATTCCAGAGAAAAAAGAATTCCGTGAAAATCTTCCAACGAATTCAGTAGCTCAATCCGAAACAAGTCCGATTAACCTAATTGTTAATGAGCTCGAATATGTTGATATTTTAGTGGATGATATTCCACTTAAAAGGTTAAAAGATTCAGGTTCTTCGATTCTAGTTGTGAATAAAAATAGCATTCAACAGACTAAAAATGTTATTTCTTCAACCACTCTAGTTAGCTGCTTTAATGAAAAGAAAGATGCAATTCTAACTGAATTTAAAATATCTTTGCCTAATCATGATTCAGTAAACATAATCGGTGCTTTATGCAACAATTTGTCATGCGACGTAATTCTGCCTGGTAATATCTTTCATATTCTGAAACCACAAAATAAGGAGGAAACAGATGTTTCGAATTCCACCGACATAGGGGGGAAAATTTTTCTGAGTTCGGGGGGAAGTGATTTCGATGAAGCAAGTGAGTGTTCTTTTCCTGTATTCGATCGAAGGGAAAATGAGATAGATTCTTTTTTTTCAAATATGTGCAACTTTCCAGAAGAAAAATTCGATGTCAGTTATATTTTAGATAAATCGTTAAAAGAGAGATTAAGCGAGTTAATAAAAAATTATAAGCCAGTTAAAACAAAAAGTACTGATTTAAAAATGTCCATTATTTTATCTGATGATACACCAGTATGTTTACGCTCTCGCAGATTATCATTTGTAGAGAAATCAGAGGTGGATAAACAAATTGACCAGTGGTTAAAAGATGGTATAATTAGAGAAAGTACGTCAAATTACGCTTCGCCAATAGTGGTGTGTAGGAAAAAAGATGGAGGAATAAGGTTATGCTGTGATTATCGTGCTTTAAATAAGAAAATTATTAAAGATAAATACCCGTTGCCAAATATTGAGGATTTATTTGATAGATTAAAGGAGGGTAAAGTTTTTCGATACTAGATTTAAAGAATGCGTTTTTACAAGTTGATGTAGAGGAAAAAAGTAGGAAATATACAGCTTTTGTGACCGATAATGCCCAGTATGAGTTTCTAAAAGTTCCCTATGGATTATGTAATAGTCCCTTAGTATTTCAAAGATATGTAAATTATGTGTTTAAAGACCTATTAAAAGATGGTACTGTAATTATTTATTTAGATGATATAATTATTCCATCTAAAGATGAGAATGAAGGGTTAGATAAATTAAAACGTGTGTTAGAAACGGCATCAAAATTTGGTCTAGAGTTAAATTTAAAGAAATGTCAGTTTTTGAAACGAAAGATCGATTTCTTAAGTCACATAATTGAGAATGGCACGATTAAACCCTCAGTAGAAAAAACTCTTGCAGTCCAAAATTTCCCAGAACCCCGTAATGCTGGGGAAGTGCAGAGTTTCTTAGGTTTAACGGGTTACTTTAGAAAATTTATTCGTTCATATGCCAACATAGCAAGACCACTCAGTGACTTATTACGTGCTTCCACTCCACTTAAATTCGAGCAAGAGCAGAAATTGGCTTTTCAAAAGCTGAAAGACATTTTATCTAATACGCCTGTCTTACACCTTTTTAAACAAGGCTATAAGTTAGAAGTTCATACAGATGTATCTAAATTAGGATTCGGTGCAATCTTACTACAACAAGATGACGATGGACAGTACTATCCAATCCATTATATGAGTAAAAAGACCTCTGTACAAGAAGAAAAATACTGTAGTTATGAGTTAGAAGTGTTAGCGATAGTAGAAGCCCTTAAAAATTTTAGGAACTATTTATTAGGTAGTAAATTTAAAATCTATACTGACTGTCAAGCGTTCACTAAAACTTTAGATAAACGTGAATTGACACCTAAGGTAGCCAGGTGGTCTTTCCTGCTACAGGAATTCGATTACAATGTAGAACATCGTCCTGGTAAACAAATGCAGCATGTTGACGCTCTTAGCAGACACCCTGTAATGACTGTAACAACTGATACGCTCACTCATCGTATTGCTACTGCTCAAGAAAATGACGAGTTTATCAACACTATGAAATCTCTTTTACAACAGAACCAAAATGACGAATATGTGTTAAAAAATAATATTTTATATAAAGTGTTGAATGATAGGGATGTACTAATTGTCCCAGAGACCATGCAAATTGAGGTCGTAAAGAAATGTCATGCCTTAGGACATTTTTCGGCTAATAAAACTGAAGAGTTAGTTAAACGCGACTATTACTTTTCTAATATGAAAAAATGCGTAGATAATGTTGTAAAAAGTTGTGTAGAATGTATACTTGTAAATAAGAAACAGGGAAAAGGAGAAGGTTTTTTGAACCCTATCCCTAAAGGCGATATACCATTATTCACGTATCACATCGATTTTGTGGGTCCATTACCGACTACTAATAAGAACTATAATCACATTTTCACTGTCATCGACGGATTTAGTAAATTTTCGTGGCTATTTCCGGTGAAATCAACTTCTTCCGCAGACGCCTTGCAAAAATTAAAACAGCAAGCTGCTATTTTGGTAACCCCGCAAGAATAATATCTGATCGTGGACCTGCGTTCATATCGAAGGAATTTGCAGATTACTGTGTATCAGAGGGAATCGAACATGACACCATCACAACTGGAATCCCAAGAGGGCATGGTCAAATTGAGAGACTTCATCGAACAATCATTCCTGTATTATCCAAGTTATATATAAATGACCCTAACAAGTGGTACAAGTTTGTTGAGGCTGTCCAGAGAACAATTAATTCCACTGTATCAAGAAGTACCAAAAGAACTCCTTTTGAATTTCTCACTGGAGTAACAATGAGAAAGAAAGAAGATAAGAGAATACTTGAACTCCTCGAAGAGGAAAGGATAAATTCCATGCTTGATAATCTTAACACCATTCGTGAAGAAGCAAGAAAAAACATTCTTAAGATTCAAGAAGAAAATCGCCGATGTTACAACAAGAAGAGAAAGAAAGCCCATGTGTATAGCGAACTCTAGTTTGGAACCGGCATGAAACTAAGACCAAAATTCTTAGGTCCTTACAAAGTTGTACGAGTAAAGACCAAAGACAGATATGAAGTCGAGAAGATAGGTGATCACGCAGGACCTATTCACACTAGTACTTCTGCAGACAACATGAAATTGTGGGTTACGGACTAGTCAAAAATCCCAGAACTTTAAAAAAAAAAGACTGATATTTATGCTTTTAATGTACATAATTTTTTTAATGTCTGTTTCTCTTTTTTGATTTTTTTTCTTTTAATTGTATTTTGCAGATATCCTTTAGTATCCCAGGCTGGTACGACGGTGAGGTCACCGCACATCAGAATGGCAGAGCGTTGTGGGAAGTTCCTCATACAGACAACAGATGGCGCTGCCTCCGATGCTCATCTTTCGAGAGAGGACAAACGGAAGATAGTTTAGATCTGGCTGCAGTGGAGATCGGTTGAGACCGTCAGCGCGAAGGCTGATGTGGTCATTTAGTCCTAATTTGAGCACAGAATGATCATAATAGTTGGGTAGAGCCATAGAGGGCTCAATACCTCAATCTAACATATTTAAAATAGTGCGCGTAGGTACTATTGTGATTTATGAATAGGTGCTTAAATGTTTTGTTACAGTAATTCTGATGAAGAGAGCTTGCTTTGTGTGTTAAGCCTCGAAACCAGCAAATGCTTATTGATGGAAATTCTACTTTTATAATATTATCTCTGTATATTTTGTGTTTTTTGTGTGTTACGTAATAAATGTGTAGTTCTCTAAGTTGCGCCTCATCATTGCCCCACCTCTAGACGCCCAGCCAAGATTCTACATATATCTATATCTATATATATATATATATATATATATATATATATATATATATATATATATATATATATATTAAATAGAATATTAATCATTATTAGAAAATTGTAAAAAAAAGAAAACTTTAAATGTTTTCCTTATGTATATCTAACATAACATGTGCCTTGAAGTTATCCAAAATTATTATTATTATTATTTTTTTTTTTTTTTTTCACTGAATGAAAAATTTTTCTTCAAATAAAAAAATTTGAATGTCAAGTTTTGAATGCCATGTCAAGTTTTTATGTTCCATCTTCTTAAGTTCAAATATAGTGGGATTTTGTTTAGGTTGTTTTCTTATCAACTTTTATACACTTAAAAATATAATTTTAATAATTTTTTGATAAAACATTTTAAATTTACTCCTGTGCTTACTTTCTTATTTTAGTCTTTATTGTTCAAAAATGTCGTGTAAAAATAAATAAATAAAGATGTTTTTTGAATGTCTATTCCGTGTGGAATCCCTTCAACGTTCAAAGATTTAAAAAATTGTTTTTAGACAAAATCGTCTGCCAAAGTTCAAATTATCTAAAACATGTTTTTAGTAAAAGTCTTCTTTTAAGTCTGTTCAATGTAAAAAAAAAAAAAAAAAAAAAAAAACATGAGATTTAAAAGTTTTTTGTTACATTATCTTTATTTGTCATTCAGACATCCAAATAAAAGAAGCCGATTCTTACGCGTATGTTGCTAACAGATAGACATGTCCCTTGTTAAAATACATATAATTGAATCTTTTGTAAAAACAACTCATTGTTTTTGTCTAACTATACAGTTACTTAAAATTTATTTATTATTTATTTCTGAACTATAATAATCTATATAATATTTCTCTAACGGGGACCATTTTCAATTATTTTTTGCCGAAACTATACGATACGCGAGAATAAAAAAAATAATATTTGTACATGGACAATATTTAAGCACGCTGACTTAGCTCAATGGACTAACAAGAGAAAATGACATTTGTCTGATTAGATTATTTTGCGAAAACATCTACTTTTAACAGTTGTTTCTTCAGAATCTTTGCAAGCGTCATTTTAAACCTAGCAATATTTCAAAGATATATACAGAATATGAACTTTTGTGTCATAAATTGACTAAAAAACACAATCATAAAAAATATAATAAAAATAGGTATTAGTTTATTTTACTTTATTTTTTTATTTATTTAATATATATATATATATATATATATATACCAAAATTAATAAAAAGTCATCGCCAACATGACGACAAAAATTTAAAAGGCGACGAAGGAGTCCTATATTAAAACTGTACTGCCTGTGGAAGTATGAAAATTGGGTCGTGAACCATGAATCGTTTTTGGAAACCTTTCTTTGAATGATTTTGGTTTCACTATTGTACAATATTAATTTTGTTTTAATAATAATTTGGCTTCTGGTAAATTAAAATTTTAATTAGGTGGTGAAATTGGTATAACATTTATGATTTTCAAATTTTAAAGGTAAATAAGAAAAGAAATAAAGTGCGAATATTTCGCACAGCTTTGCTAGTAAAATATTTTATCAAGATTTTATTAAAATAAAAAATTTTCAACAAGCAGTTTGTATAAATTACATAATTACTTATCAATAACTGTGTAAGCTGCAGATAACTTGCAATTAAATTCTGGATGCCGCTGCATATTATAAAGGTGTACAATCTAACGGCGGTATACATTTTTAATATTTAATGAGAATTCACAAATTATACGAACATTCGTAAGTAAAAATTAAACATATTAGTAATCAAAAGTATTTCAAATAATTGTATAAGGCTGAAAAAGAATGCCGTAAAAAAGAAAAAAGAAAATAAGAAAAAATTAAGTAAATAATAAAATTTGAAAAAAAAAAATTGTTTTAACTTATTTTATTTAAAATATCTAAATAAATCTAAACACTTAAAGTATTTACAAAAAAAAAAAAAAAAAAAAAAAAAAATGAAATAAGAATAGATAAAATAAAATTATTTTTCTGAAGAGAATAGATAAAACAAAATTATTCTGTCTTCAAAAATGTATTCTCTCATATTTCATTCTAGTTTCAATTTTTTCCCATCCTTATTGTTTTAATACTTTTTCTCGTTAAGATTTGTTTCACATAAACTAATGATTGAAATTGCTTTTGAGAAGGAAGAAGAAATACACCATTTATCAAATATTTTCTCTGAGAACGATAAAACAAAGTACATAAAATGAAATAAATAGCTTAAAGTGCTGTTGCAATGTAAAGATGAGGAATAAATCTAAAAGTTGCAAACTGATAGAAAATGTAGCAAGTTATAATGCCACTTATATTTTAATGTTAAATAGTCAAAAAGAGGGAAAATTTGTTCTAAGAATTTGTTTCTTTAGGCTTTTTTTTTATCGTTTTATCTTTTGTTTGTTAAAAATGGAAATGATGATTAATATATATATATATTATATGTTTAATAAGAATATCGATACTAACAAGTGTAAAACGCTAGATTTATATATATATATATTAAAAAAATATATTAAGAGAATTGAGAGATTATATTTATTATATTTATTTTTTTTTTTTCTGTAAAAACTATAATTTTCATTTAGAAGAATGCCGGCTCATAAATTACAAAATGTCAATCCATAGTTAGAAATCAAATTATTTCAATATTATTTCATTTAAACTTTTGAATTTTGAATTAAATTTAACGACTTTTGGACTGTAAACTTATAAACCATTTTTAGACAATCTCTTTTTCTATATATATATATATTGTAAAAATCGTTTAAAAATTAACGATTTTTAAATGAACATTTTCATACTCAATAAGAAAAAAAAAAATGATCGCAAAAGTCTAACTTTTCAGGAATAGCTAACCAGCTGGTCACCAATAGCAGCTAATTTCTACAATGAGAGCATATAAAAAAACTGAACCTAGAAATTATAGCTTTATATGTGCATTTTAACTGTTATTAACCTATTTTCAGCCAAACTTTTAATCTGTTTTCCGAACAACTCTCTAACATAATATATTTTTCTATTACGTTCTAGTAAATGACCTAGTACAGTTTTTTATGATACATTCAAATAGATCTTGGCTCGTTGCCATTTTGATTTTATTTCAAAATAAAAACGCGACAGCTTTTAAAACAGTCAATGCATATGATGTTTATTGCGTCCTGTGACTGGACTATGGCTAAAAATGGGTTAAGTTTAAATTTTCTTTTAACTTTTGCAGTTAAAAGTCATTATATATATATATATATTCTTTTACGTAACTTAGCCAAGGTCAAAATTATTTAATACGTTACATCAATTCAATTTTTTTTTTTTTTTTTTTTTTTTTTTTTTTCACGTATTTTAGCCAAGGTCAAAATTATTTAATACGTTACATCAATTCAAAAGTACTGCAGTCTCCACTAAATAAAAGTTAACCACAGTCAAGTTTTTTGGGTCGCTAACCGGCTTTTGTCATCATTTTCAAACGGCACGTGTAGGTGTGTTTGGTTATGAGGGATAAGAATTACTCAATGACTGGGAGTTCGGAAAAACGATTATAACCGCTAGTGGCAACTTGCACACTCGCAAACAATTAACGATGTGTTTTTGTGTTCTTTTTTAGAATAAAGTATGATTAGCATTAGGATTTACAGGGCCGCTAAAACATTTTAGGTGCTCATCTGTACAAGAAAACTGCTGCAACTGCAGTTTCATTTTCATTATACGTATCTAACACTTTATATAAATATTTGAAAGTTATTATGATTTACGTTAAACCACCTTTCAGTCTGTTTGTCCGTCAATCTGTCCGTCTGTCGATTTCTAAATATTAAATATTTTCAAAAATTCTTGAAAACAATATATGCTATTCAATTTCTCTATGAAATTATCCTTATTTAAAATAGCATAAATAGCATAAATAACACAACCGATTTGTGTACAGGGACACCCAAAAAAATGCTAAAACTAATGCACTATGTTTATAAAAGAGTCATTTTAATAAATTATATTTATATACCTTTGTACTGCACAAATCATAACGAAAATAAAAATTATTATTGATATGGCTAAATAAATGTGTTCTATAAAATACGGTGTGTTTAGCGTGAGGCTTTATAAGGCTGAAATAAAATATTCAGATTCATTAAGGACTACAACAGGAAATTGCTCTAATTGCATTTGTATTTGTGCTAAGTGTTTTTAGCACTTTCTAACAATGTTTAGTGATCATGAATTGAATTAGTCTTTCTGTCATTCTGTCTGTCCGGTTGTGTGAACGCGTAGGTAAAGTTTATTAAAGCTTAAACAATGCAACGTGTACAAACAGTTTAAAAGTGTTAAAAATCTATACACTGCTAAAACTTGTTTCTCAAAAATGAGCAAAATTGTCACAAAATAGCTCCGAAACAATATATACTTACATTTTAAAATCCCATGTACTCATTTTTGAATATATTGACATGCTCAAAAATGGAGTTGACCATTAAGAATTCAAATATCCCCACTTTTGAGCATGTCGATATACTCAAAAATGAGCACATGATTTTTCAAATTTAAGTATATATTGTTTTGGAGCTATTTTGAAACACTTTTGCTCCTTTTTGAGAAACCATTTTTAACAGTGTACTATAACTACGGAATTTATTGTTTTTGTTAGGATATAGAAAAATAAAAGTATTAAAATTTAGTTTATGGAAATATTTCCCATAGAATGCAAAGATATGGAATTTTTTCGAGTATCCCTGTACACAAAAACCATACACAAGTGGTATTTTTTAATTGGGAACATCCCATTGTGATCTTAAATAACATATATCAGTTTCCTTATTCAGTCTTAGAAATTTAATGATTATAAAAAAACAAAGTTTATTCTTTCAAATTAAAGTTATTTTGTAAACCCAGTCTGTCTTCCCTTGTCTAATCATGTAGGTGAAGTACTTTCAATATTAAAGGAATGTGTGCAGTTGGAAAATGTTAGTAATCTATGCGTACAGCATAATTTTTCGTTCTTTTCAAACTTAGTTAAAGATCTTCTATCTATAATTGTTATATTTTTTTGTCAACTTACTTTACCCTTCACTGCGTATGAAAGGGGCAAAATTGTAATGCCTTTTTCCTATACAGATTTTTAATGCACAAAATCATTACTTATTTTAAATTCAGATTAAAAATGTAACTATTTATATGAATAAAATCCTTAAAACTTAAAACAATCAAACTTGAAAAACTATCTAAAAATTCACAGTTATATACTTTAAATTTGCAAGTACATTGTGAAAAAAAATATAGCTCATTAAGCAGATATATCCGCCAGCGGCGGTCAGATGGAATAATGCACTGTTAAGTATAATAATAAATCTCTAAATTTACTGTGTAAATTTACAATAGTGTTTAAATAAAGTTATTAAACTATGTGCACTAGAATTTTTCCCCCATAGACGTATTGTATTTGACTTCACTTGGATGTCCCTGTACATGAACTATTTGTTGTATTTTAAGAAAAGGTTCCAAGTAGCATCTTTATATAATATAGAATTAGAATTCAGAGTTTTGGCTCCCTGCTGTTGTTGTTATTATTATTATTATTGTTGTTGTTGTTGTTGTTAGCATTATTTTGAGTTGTTTTGATAACAAATACACAGGCAGTCACACGTACAAACCAACCTCTAAAAACCTAATTTCCGGTTTCAATTGACCTCAAAGTATGTAAATATATCAAAATCTCAGACAAGGTGAACCCTCCCTCCCCCCCCCCCCCCCGAAGATAATAATATTAAAATAAATAAATAAATAATACTTTCTCGACCACACGTGCGTCAGACAAAGTAAAACAAAACAATAATTTGAAACAACAAATATACATATTACAGTATTCTATGTGAAATATCCCTCCCTAACTCAATCTACAGCATAACAAGATCCACTTGAATAAAAATGAGAATAAGAAAATCCGTTTTATCTGTTTCTAATGAAACATATTGTCTCTCTCATATCTTATTCTGTTTTCAAAAAATTTCATATCCTTATTGTTTATTCTTTTTTTTTTCTTTCTTTCTGCACTGCATCAGGTAAACTAATGACAAAGAATGAATTTCGAGTACAAGTAAGAAATAACGTCCCTTTTCAAATATTTTATTTTTAGAAAGATAAACAAAAGAAATGAAATGAAATAAGCAGTAGGAAATACCGAGTCTTGCAGCAAAGAAAGGTTATCAAATAAATCTTTTGGTACGAAATCGAAGAATGTACCAAACTATCAAGTCACTTATGTTTCATTATTGAAAAGTCAATGACAAGACAGTTTTATGTATTTTTTTTTTTCTTTTCGTTGTTAACTAAGAAATATTGAACTTCTTAGAAAAAGGAAGCGGTTTGGGAAAGAACATCAATTTATGAGAAAATATTCAAAATTGTTAATTTTTTTAATTTTTTTTTTTTTTTTGTATTTCTGTCGTATATAAAATATATTGAATTTAATATTTTTAAATGTTTTATCTTATAAATTCTACTTTCAATTAACTTTTGTGATAGCGTATTGTATCTAAATTTTTGAACTTTCAAGTAATGGTGATGAATAGCATGGTTTTAATGTAACAAAGCATTACTATGCCTCGGTGTTGAATGAAATAAAATCAACATTTAAAATGAGATATTAATTTACATTAAAAAAAAAAAGGAAAAAAATACAATTTAAAATACATTGAAATCATGACAAACATTTTGGCTGTAAATCAGCTTATATCAGTGTCTAAAAACCACAAGAACAACAGCTACGTTCTAGTAATATTGACATCACAAAAGAATTGAAAATTTCAGAAGTATATATATATATATTTTTTCTCTAAGTTTCATTTAGAGGAGAAAGTTGTAGCTTTGTTAAGACGCTTTCTGAGAAGAAAATAAAGAAAATACGTGTGTCATAGGTGTTTATACTAGAAGCTAAGACCTTAATATTTTTGAAGTCAGAAACATAATCAGTATCTGTAGAATACTTAAAATGCTTAGCCTTAAGGTCACCAGATTTATAAGTGAGTTTATGTTCTTCAATTCTAATCTCACCACTTTTGCCAGTTTCACTTATACATGTCGAAATACAGATTTTAGAAGGGATACAATAGACAATACCAATAAATTTATGGTAGGGGGAGGGGGTAATAAAGGATTTAAAATTAGAAAGCAACTTATTGATTAAAGGTTAAAAAGAGATATTTACAGTTTTAAGAAATTTAGCTATACTATCTATAATATCTTTGTAATAATAAGGCATGGAGGTAAAATGAAGGGGAATTTTTAACTTTAAGAGGGAATGTTTGTGTAAATGGAAAAAAAAATATTTCATTAACAATACTTTTAATCCCTTGGGGGAGATAACCATTATTTTTTAAATACCCCCCCCAAAAAAAAAAAGTAATTCGACCTCCAATGACTCAGAATTAGTTCAACAGTGTTTAGTATGATGTAAAAGAGTGCATGAGAGAGGTTGTAAGCTAAACAGAAGTTATAAAAATTGAGAAATTATTGGCATATTTAGGTTGAATAAGTCTGTAAAAAAGGGTAGGTTATTATTGTATTCAGTTTGAAGAGCATGTTTTCTAAATGGACATAGAGAATTAGCAAAACCTAAAATCTCTTTCAAGACGGTTGAATCAATCAAGGGAGAATGGTTTATTTGCTGTAAAATTAATTGAGTATTATTTTGACGAGTGAAATACTGTTGCTAAGATTTCTTTAAGTCTTTTTTTAGGGTATTTATATCCCATTTTCTTTTTCAAATTTCTTTTTTAGTTGAGCATATTACTGCTTTTACGCTGCAATCGTCTTTATAGTGCTTTGTGAAGTGTATTGTTAATTATTCATTAATTTTACAGCTTTTATTTTACTTCATTTTAGTTTAGTTTTTATTCCTTATCATTAAAACAAGACTTTCATTGCTTTTTAGCAAAATAATTGTTGTATTCGTCTTTCTGATTTTTTTTTTTTTTTTTTTTTTCATATTCTTAAAACAAAATTAAAAATAAATAAATATACAGACACGACATTATTTCATTATTTAAAACATGAAAATCTGACATTCACAGATTTTAATTTAGTGCCAGAGGCCTACTCCTAAACTTGTTAATATAGACAAATTCTTCTTTAGTTAATTCGTGACGATCTAAATTCCATGATAAAGTTTTCATTAAATCAAAACAATGTGTTTCAGCTGCAGATACTGTAACAAATAACGTTGGAAGTCCAAACTGTCTTATAGCCGCAAAACAACGTTTTTTCTCTTTTTCCCAATGAGGGGGAGGTGTGCCTTGGGGGGGACTCATGTCAAAGTTGGGCCTTGGGGGGATTCATGTCAAAGTTGGGCCTGGGGAGGACTCATGTCAAAGTTGGGCCTTGGGGGTCTCATGTCAAAGTTGCACCTTGGGGGGGGACTCATGTCAAAGTTGGGCCTGGGGGGGAGTCATGTCAAAGTTGTACCTTGGGGGGACTTCATTCAATAAATCCCTATTCAATAAACCGACTGAAATAGGCCCTTAGCACTATTAAGAGTGACGTATAAAAATTCGACAACGCTGTACCGACTGAAATAGGGGTACCTTGGGGGGGACTCATGTCAAAGTTGGGCCTGGGAGGGGACTCATGTCAAAGTTGGGCCTTGGGGGGGACTTTATTCAATAAATCCCCATTCAATAAACCGACTGAAATAGGCCCTTAGCACTATTAAAAGTGACCTATAAAAATTCGACAACGCTGTACCGACTGAAATAGGGGTACCTTGGGGGGGACTCATGTCAAAGTTGTGCCTGGGGGGACTCATGTCAAAGTTGTGCCTTGGGGGGACTTCATTCAATAAATCCCCATTCAATAAACCGACTGAAATAGGCCTCTAGCACTAATTAAGAGCGGCCTATAAAAATTCGACAACGCTGTAACGACTGAAATAGGGGTACCTTGGGGGGGACTCATGTCAAAGTTGGGCCTTGGGGGGACTTCATTCAATAAATCCCCATTCAATAAACCGACTGAAATAGGCCTCTAGCACTAATTAAGAGTGACCTATAAAAATTCGACAACTGTACCGACTGAAATAGGCCTCTAGCACTAAAAAAAAAAAAAAAAAAAAAAAAAAAAAAAACTATCGAAATTTTTAGGTAGGTAATTGAAGTTTCTGAATAAGGCCTCAATTCGAAAATGGTGCATCATGTGTTATGAAAAACGAACAAATATTCATAATGAAGAACATTCGGCTGACCTTACATTGTGATTAAGAAATTGAAATCAAAGACTGGGGAACAAATTTAATAGAAAAGACGTTTCACTGTAGGTGAATTCAATTCGTTTTCTCTTCTGAAATTTCAAGAACAGTTCCTTGTGAAATTGTTAGCTGTTATTCGTCCTACAGATATTGTAGTAACTGAGAATGCAGAAAGTACAGGAAAGCTGGTGATAAACAATGGCAAATGCTTAAATTTTTTTGGTGTCTACGTAGAACAGCAGCTAAGATATCACATTTATTATAATAAATACCTACTTTATTTGCATGACTTAGAGTCGTCATTTTATTTCGATCCAAAACAACTGTTGCGAGTTTCCTGCAATTTATTGTGTTTATTCAAAGTTTTTTTCTTACTACTTCGTTTCATTATCTACATAAAAATTCAAAAACTAATATTTCAGAGAAACAAATGATCTATCTAGAGACACGAACGTTCTTTACTTTTAAAATGACTTTCGTGCAGATATCATTACATTGGAAAAGAAACATATCGTTTACAAGAATTTGTATTTTCTAATTGAAATACCTTACATTATTTTAAAATACAATACGTAAATAAAAATATCTACTTGATGGTTGAAATTCCTGTTCTAAAATTTTGAGAATAATGCTTATTATTTGCTGCGTATGCTATCTTGTTTGTTTATAAGGTTCTATACTTCCAAAAAATATATTTTTATATTATTTATTTGTTCCTTCATAGCTTCAAATTTGTCAATAAAATTGCACTATTTGTCATTTTTTATTTGGTTTTTAAATAGAGTTTTGTCTTTTTATATTGAAAAACACGTTAATGATAGAAAAATGGGCTTAAACACAACACACAGGTTTATATAACAGAATGTCGGAAAATAAACGAAGGTAATTTTGCAGCTATAAAAATAAAACTTTAACTATTAATATTTATTTAAATTTAAATTATTTTTCTAAAAATCCAAAAATATGATGTTGTTTCTAAATTATTGGTATATCTCAAATGGCAAAAAATAGATAATTTACTTAATTATGAAATATAACCTAAAGTATTGCTTTTTTTTTTTTTTTTTTTTTTTTTTTTCTTGTTACTAAAAATTTAAAGGTTAAAATAGTGATACCATTTTGGCAGAGAAAAGGGTCAAGTTTAGACGTTATGATTCTAAAGACGACCAAATGTATATATGTATTTTAGAACAAAAATTAGTATTTTCATTACAAAATAAAAATTACTTAATATTGAAAGGCAACTTAGTCCAAAAAACTGTACGCACAGTATCTGTGAGAACTGGTGAAGGATAATCACCATATCATCAACTTATTAAAAAAAAAAAAAAAAAAAAAAAAAAAACATGAAATGATAATTGTTTTATTTGAACAACTGAGTATAGTTAACAATGACTGAATCTTTTTTGCAACAATTTTACTTCACTAACTGTTTTCTCAAAACGGCTAAAAATTTGTAATCCTGCTTTTGGCATTTTCTCAAAAATTTGAAAAATATTAGTCAATCTAGTACATCTGTCTGTCCATCCATACTCTCAATTCCGTATTATTATTATTTTTTTTTAGAGTGCCTTAAAACTGATAAAAATAATTCAATTTCCTATAATATTTATTAAATTAGTGTAAATAGCATTAATAATTTGTGCCGAGGGACTCACAAATAAATTCGGAAACATATAAGAGGTTCATCCTTAAAAGGTGTATAAATTGTATTTTTACGGAAGTGATCATACCGAAATAAACGTCCACTGGCTTTGCTTCTCCCTTCTAACATGTAGCTCGTTTCCATGCAGGACACTTTTATCTTCACTGAGAAAAAATTCTGTAACTGACAGCCAGAATTTAAATTGTAGCTCTAGAAGAAATAGTTTTAGTCATCCTTATAAATTCTCGTCCCCTTTGTTCTAGAAACCCCTATTAGAATTCTAGAGTGTTTGCCTATATTATCGAGTACAAAACTATTAAAAAATATCCGCAAATAAATGCGAATATAAGAGGCGGGTTTCAGCAACTATAATCTTGGTTTGTGACCCAATTCTAGAAAATCAAGCGATAATTTCTCGCAATATAAAAGATTCAGAATATTGTTTTACCATCTAGAAATGTGTAGACTAGAAATTCTCGATCATTTCGTCTATTCAGTTTATTGCCGTGCCTTATGCGCATAGCTCGGAAATCTATATTTCTAGTATAGGGATTTGGAAAATGACCACTTATTCATTCTAGATGAAGGCGGTATACATATACATATTTTTTTTTCTCAGTGTTCGATATTGATTCTCAAATTATAGACAGAAATTTTTTTAAAGAATTAATAAATTTTGTAGATCTTCGAGAGATACATGTGTGAGTCTGTAAATCTATTTTCAAGGAAAAAAATGAAATAAATGTAAAATGCTTAAAAATTTATTTTGTGTTAAGTAGGTTTATCTTAAATTTAAAATTCGTATAATTGGCGCAAAACTGTACACTTTTGAGTTGCGAGCTAGAATTTTCCCTTTTATACTTTGCTGAATTTTTTTTTATCTCAATCACAGAAAATACGAAGTCTGAAAATTTAAAGATCTCTTTGCATTTTCCACAATCTTTCAAAGGCACCTGCACCCAATGTGGCAATACAAAAAAATATTATTTTTGATTTCTTGAAATTGAAGCGGGAAATTAAATCTCGAGTTCTTATATGTGTTTCGAGAGTTTAAAAAGAAAGTAAAAGATAAAGACGTTGTTAGAATATACAAATACGTTCTAAATGGTGACTTAGGTATGAAAATGTCCAATTCTAATTACTTTAAATGCACCCATTATTAACACGGGGAAAAAAATTCCTTAAAGGAAATAGTTAGTTTATATTGCCCATTGGCATAATGACAGGAAAATCATATAAATTAAATTTTCAGATTGGCTCATATGTTTAAATCTTCAATTTTGATTAAAAAATTAACTATGTAGTTTAATATCTAATTATTCTAACTCTTAAAGCATGTCCCTTGTATAATATATATCATGGCTGGATAACAAAGATACAAATTATACAAAATCTCTAAAATGTCGTACGAAATATAAGTGATAAAATTACTCCAATTTTATTTTTAGTTGTGGCCGTTTTTAACGCTTTCCAACAAAATGTAAAGTGTTAATGACTTTAGTTCTTCTATCTATCTGTCCGTCCTCGCACTCTTTTTCGTAAATACTCTTCTCTTTTTAAATGCCTTAAAACTATTTGATGTAACTGAAATTTACTTTAAAATATTTCTTATTAAACGTTATAGACTCTCGAGAATTATTTCATATGGGAAATACATTGAAAGTTAAAGGTTGTACTTTTAATTCCAATTTTCATGTTTGGTAGTTCAATTGTATTTTTAAAAAAATGTAATCTAAGCGAAACTTATATATATATATATATATATATATATATATATTTCGTGTTAATTTCATAAACAGAATAGCAGTATGTAACAAATATATTGCGATTTGTCTTGAAGTTTTAAACATTAAACGTTGTTTTATATTTATATGACTCGTTTAAACAAAACAAACCATTTCGGGATTATAAGGAGCTTTCCTGGGATAAAAATAATGGTTCTGCTTTCTTCTTGCATCTGTTAGAGCACAAGGCAACAAAAGAATTTGAATTTTTGTTTTGTATCAATATATGTTCATAAGTTGATTAAACTAACGAAAATAAAATATTGATTTTTCTGAACTAAACAGTGGAACATAAATTTTCATTGATAAAAATATTTTCTTATTAAATGAGAAAAATCAAATTAAATATTATGTATTGCTATAACAATCTCTAATGTGTCATTTTAATTATAGGTATGACAATTATTCTTCCACCATTATGCACACCCAGCGACAAAAAAAATAGGTACAAAGGTTTTTTTCTTTGATTTTCCATAAAATAACATTATCTAAATTGTGCTTATCATTTATTATTATCATAAAATAACACTATTCCCGGACTAATTTTTGTTTTAAGACTAATTTAGAAAAATTTTAAGACTAATTTTTTTTCTAATTTAAGCCTACACACAGCGACAAAAAGATAGAAACAAAGTTTTTTTTTTTTTTTTTTTTTTATGATTATTTTGAATATGACTCAAAGTTTTGATATGATAATATTTTGTTATGATAATAAATGATCAGCACAATTTAGATAATGTTATTTTATGAAAAATTAAAAAAAAAAAAAATCTTTGTTCCTATTTTCTTGTCGCGAAGTTTAGTCTTAAATTAGAAAAATGTTAGTCTTAAAACTTTTCTAAATTAGTTTTAAAAGAAACAAGTCCTTCCGGATTATTCGGAAGGGTAGGTTGATTTCCTTTTCCTTATCAAAAAGTGGTCATTTTGTTTCAAAATGGCGACTACAAATTATTAAAGCACTTGGTAGAAATATTGATGTAGGCTTATGCACATATGGAGTTATAAGCAAATCTGTTCATAAATACATTTTTATGTGAATCTAAAATTGTCAAGTGACCTGCGCTTGAAAAAAAATGGTGGGCTAAGTTGACAAATACATGAAATGTATTTGTCATTAATTTGAAATGTATTTGTGATTAAATATTTCTAAAATTACCGTGATAACAAATTTTCAAGTGGCCGCCACTTGGAAACAATACAGTGGAACAAGATACCAAGCAAACACATCCAAGATATTTGAAGCATAGGTTCACTGTCCAACTGTGGTTTAAATCAGTGCCGTGTTTCAAAAGTTATTATTATGGCAAATTTTCAAGTGGAAGTCTAAGTGGCTGCGACTGGGAGACAAAATGGCAAAATAACTTGCCCATCGAAATCATCCAGTATATTTGTACGACAAGTTCATTGTCCAGTTCTAGTTTAAATTAAATCAGTATTTCAAAAATTATCGTTATAAGAAATTTTCAGGTGGCACCACTTGTAAAAAAAAAAAGTGGAGTGAGATGCCCAGCGAACTTATCTGAGATACTTGAATGATAAATACACTACCCAAATTTGATGCGAATTGATTCTGTATTACTAAAGTTACCATAATGACAAATTTTCAAGTGGCTACCACTTGGAAATAAAATTGCGAATCAAGTCACCAAGTGAACTTATTCTAGATATTTAAACCATAAGTTCACTATCCAACTTTTATTTGAATCTGTTTAGTATTTTAAAAGTTATCGTGATGACATTTTTTCAAGTGGCAGTGTGATTTCAAGTGGCTGGAACTTAGAAACAAGATGTCGGGACACGTTGCCCAATGAAAACATTCAAGATAATTATATGATAATATCACTGTCCAAATTTGGTTCAATTTGGAGTATTATTTCAGAAGTTATCGTGATTTTAAATTTTCAAGTGGAAGCCTGATTTCAAGTGGCCCAGCTTAACTTAAGATATCTGTCACTTTATTAAAAATGGCGGATTTAGTTTATTAATAAACTTCATTGAGATCCTTATGTGTTCTGTATTTACATCAAAATTCAAACAATTTCGGAATACGCTTTTTACAATTTAAATTTGAAATTTTCAAGTGGTCTCCACTTGAAAACAAAATGGCGGAGCAACTTGGTTAACAAACTCATCTAAGATATTTATAAGATAAGTTAAGACACTGTTCAAATTTGGTTCCATTTGGAGTATTATTTCGGAAGTTATCATGGTTTTAAATTTTCAAGTGGTGGCCTGTTTTCAAGTGGTCCCGCTTAACTTAAGATATCCGCCACTTTATTAAAACTGGCGGATAAAATTCATTAAAAAAGTTATTTGAGACACTTGTATAATCTATGTATACATCAAAATTAAAAAAAAAAAAAATTCGTAATACGCTTTTTTCAGTTTGAATTTGAAATTTTCAAGTGGTCTCCACTTGAAAACAAAATGGCGGAGGAACTTCGTTAACAAATTCATCTAAGTTATTTATAAGATAAGTTAAGACACTGTCCAAATTTGGTTCGATTTGGAGTATTATTTCAGAAGTTATCGTGATTTTAAATTTTCAAGTGGTAGCGTGATTTCAAGTGGCTCCGCCTAACTTAAGATATCTACCACTTTATTAAAAATGACGGATAAATTTCATTAATAAACATCATTGAGACCCTTATGTGGTCTATATTTACATCAAATTTCAAACCAATTCGGAATGCGATTTTTACAATTTGAATTTGAAATTTTCAAGTGATCTCCACTTGAAAACAAAATGGCGGACCAACTTGGTTAATAAGCTAGGTTAATAAGCTTGGTTAAATATTTATAAGATAAGTTAAGACACTGTCTAAATTTGGTTCGATTTGGAGTATTATTTCGGAAGTTATAATGATTTTAAATTTCCAAGTGGTAGCTGGATTTCAAGTGGTCCCGCTTAACTTAAAATATCTGCCACTTTATTAAAAATGTCGGATAAACTTCATTAATAAACTTCATTAAGACATTAATGTGGCCAGTATTTACATCAAAATTCAAGCAAATCTTGCTTTAAATATGTTTTTACAATGTCGGTTTGAAATTTTCAAGTGACTGCCACTTGAAAACAAAAAATCGGAGCAACTTGGTTAACGAACTCATCCAAGATACTTATAAGATTAGTTTACTGTCCAAATTTGGTTTGATTTGGTGTATTATTTCGGGTGTTATCGTGATGACAAAATTTTCATTATAGATATATATATATATATATATATATATATATATATAGATAGATAGATAGATAGATAGATAGATAGATAGATAGATAAACGAAGTGATTGCAATAGGTCGATTTCTAAAGAAATTAGTCTAAAATTAGTCCGGGAATAGTGCTATTTTATGATAATTATAAATGATAAGCACAATTATGATAATGTTATTTTATGAAAAATCAAAGAAAAACCCTTTGTACCTATCTTTTTGTCGCGGGGTGTACTTTGGTTTCGCTCTACAAATGCTCTTCTGATTATTCTATTTCTATATAAGCCTTTTAATGCGATTTAGAATCCTATGTTTTTATTGACAAACTGGTAAACATGTAACGAAAATAGTGCTACAAATAGAATGGCATATATCGTTAACCCAATTTTATTTATCTAATCTACCACTGGAATCTTTAGAAATATGTAAGTGAAAACGCATAAAAAGAAATGAAAACTTTTCCTTACCACCGGTACTAAATAATAAAATATTGATAAGTGTTTTCAAAAAACGCCGTGTGTCCTGGTACAATACCTGTAGATTGATCACATACATCTTTTCTCTATTTCTTGTTTTAAGATAAATGATACTTGCATATCCGTTTATTCTTTCGATTTAGGTGATTACTGTTTTGAAAAAAACTTACAGAGGAAAAAGATTGATGCTTTTTCAGGATGCATAACAAATTCAAAATACGTTTTATCTATTTATCAATCAGAAAACAGAGTTTTTTTTTACTATTATTATTATTTAAATTTTCACTAAAAACGAGATCAACTGTTTCCGTCAAATTGACTATGTATGTATTTTGGGAAATAAAAGAATAAAAAAGAAATAGTTCAAAATGTTTACTAGATGGCGCTTTGCATGAAAAAATGAATATTCACCAAAAATGACTCATACGGAATGCATGAAGAATTAAACTTCTATAGATTATTTTTTTTTATTCCTTATGAGTCAATTCATTTGTTCTGTCTGCTAAATTTTATTAATCAAAGCGCCACCTGGTGAGTATTTCTTACCTTATTTTATACTTTGACCACATATCATGATATTCCTAGAAAAAAAAAAAATTGTTGACATTATAGACCACTAATTTTGACTACAGGACGCCACTTATAGAGAAAGAACTACTTTCAGTTTAGGGCTTTTTGGGAAATATTTTAAGAAATACTTGTCAATAACTACTATAACTTTGAAAGTATGAAGAAGAAGTTTGATAATATATTTTCCAATGACATTTTGGACACCTGGACATTCAGGGACTCCTTTACAAATGCAATAAAAAGTAATATTCGAGGTAATATTCGAAATAGCCTGTGACCATGGAACTTTCTTTTTCAGAATATTTGAGTTCATCTGCGTAAAGACATGCCTTATATCTATGGACATATAAAGATTTCTTGAAAAAATCGTTCAAAAATACATATATTTTTCTTTACATTCTAATGGAATTTTCGCCCAAATTTAACGTCAGTTACAGTTGACAAAAAATACATTGCAAAATACATTGTAAATGCAAATAATTACAAGATAAAAAGAACTTTTATATACCATGTTTTTAAATTTTCTGTTGAATCATATAAACTCTACTGAAGGCAGCGGGAACCCGAGCAATTGGATAAAAATATTAAAAAGATTCCTTGCTATCGTGTTTTGAGCTATTTTAAAAGTTTCAAATGGCTATCTAGCCGGGAAGTTACTTAAAAGTGGATTGCAAGTTTGTACTGGTAATGCTGCTAAAGGCACCAGGGTCCCGAAGCAATTGGTTAAAGATATTTTTAAAAAGCATTTTCACCGTACTCTGAACTATTCTGAAAGTTTCAAATGTCTAGCTACTCGGAAAGTTAGTTAAATAAATTTTCTGTTGAATCATATAAACGCTGCCGAATACAGTAGCGACTTGAAACAGTTGACTGAAAGTATTGAAAAAATGTATTGTCACCGTGTTCTGAGCTATCCTGATAGTTTCAAACATCTAGCTATTCGGGAAGTTAGTGAAAAACCGATTGCAAGCTTTGTACTGGTAACGCTGCCGAAGGCAGAAGGAACCCGAGACAGTTGGCTAAAAGTATTTAAAAAATGCATTTTCACCGTGTTCTGAACTATTGGGAAAGTTTCAAATGCCTAGCTAGTCAGGAAGTTAGTTAAATAAAATTTCTGTTGAATCATATAAACGCTGCCGAAGGCTGTAGGGACCTGAAGCAGTTGAATAAAAGTATTTAAAGAAGTACTGTCACCGTGTTTTGAGCTATCCTGAAAGTTTCAAATATCTAGCTAGTCGGGAAGTTAGTGAAAAATCGATTGCAAGCTTTGTACTGGTAACGCTGCCGAAGGCAGCAGGAACCCGAAACAGTTGACTAAAGGTATTAAAAAAATGCACTTTCACCGTGTTCTGAACTATTCTGGAAGTTTCAAATGTCTAGCTAGTCGGGAAGTTTATTAAATAAATTTTCTGCCGACTCATATAAGCGCTGCCGAAGGCAGCAAGACCTGAAATAGTTGACTAAAATTATTAGAAAAATGTATTGTCACCGTGTTGTGAGCTATCCTGAAAGTTTCAAATGTCTAGTTAGTCGGAAAGTTAGTGAAAAATCGCTTGCAAGCTTTGTACTGATAACGCTGCCGAAAGCAGCAGGAACACGAAACAGTTGGCTAAAGGTATTTAAAAAATGCATTTTCACCGTGTTCTGAACTATTTTTAAAGTTTCAAATGTCTAGCTAGTCGGGAAGTTAGTAAATAAATTTTCTGTCGAATCATATAAGCGCTGCCGAAGGCAGCGGGACCTGAAATAGTTGACTAAAATTATTAGAAAAATGTATTGTCACCGTTTTGTTAGCTGTCCTGAAAATTTCAAATATCTAGCTAGTCGGGAAGTTAGTTAAAAATCGATTGCAAGATTTGTACCGGACAAACAAACAAACAAACAAACAAACATACATACATACATACAAACAAACAAACAAGAATCGAAGTTAATAAAAACATGGTAAAATACGTTGGAATGCAAAAAATTCATTCAATTGACAAAAATACTGGGAGCAATAATCTCCAATTAGACTAATTTTTCAGTATTATACCTATAATAATGTATACACTCCTTCTCATAATTATAAGGACACCCGTTTTTCTATATTAACTAAACACTGAACACTATTATTTAAACAAATATATTTTTAATTAATTTGAATTTCATTAATAGACTATATTTAAAAAGTTTTATCGTTTTTCTATCTTAAAAAACTTTAAATATGGTAAAAAGATGATTTTTCAGGTGTTCACAATTATAAAGACAGCTCGAATTTTAGTCATTTTTTTCAGTTATTCTTTAAATTAATATTTTATGGGGTCTCTTTTTAGGGTTAAACAGTCAGACATTCTCTCTGGTATATATATATATACATTTTCTTTTTCTATTCAGTTTCAATACCATTTCATTGAGCATAGATGATATTCTGAATACATTTAAACTATTTAAAATTGCTTTTCACTTGCATGCATTTTTCAAATATAATAAGTTAATTTTTTTTTCAACTTTTAAGCCACGGGAAAGGCAATAATACAGAATTTTTTTTCTTTAAACTATTTCCTATTGCTCTAGAAGTGGGGCAAAAATGTAAGTCTTTTTGAAAAAAATATTATTACCTCCCAAAATCTAACAAAAATCTGATAATTCCCCGTTTAAAATTTGCGGATATTCTCTTGATATTCATAATAATAGAAAAAATTACTAAATTCATTCTGCCTTCAATAGAAGCAGCTTCCAAGTGCACCATAAATCCACCTTTAAAATGCCCAATTCATATCTGCCTTTAAAAACTCTGCTCTGTCTTTCGCTATCTTCAGATCGTGCCAGTAACTGTTAAAACCATTTGGTTAATCAAGAATAAAATGTTTTTCATCCGAAAATGCAACATTTTACCATTTAATATTGTCTTTATTCAAATTTAACACTGACGTTCTTTCCCCCATTAAATGCTGATTGATTATTACAAGTTTTTTATTCATTTTGACATATTACTAATTATTTTAAACATGCATAAATGTGGACCCTAACCTTTCGTTAAAAATTACGAGCAAATTCAGCAGCAGTCATTATGAGTAGAACAGTAAGAGGAATTATGAGTCTTCGATCTCTGTAAAACAACTCTGATTTTGCCTCAGATCTCACTTCTATCGAACCAGCAATTCAACGTTTGATCACATTTCCTTCAGCAATTTTAGACCTTCGAATTTCATTAAGAATTCGGCGGAATGAAATTATCCTTCCACTTAAAAAACACATTTATCATACTTCACTACTTGAACGTTCTTTTTCTCGAGGAATTATCAGTAATGTCCGTAATAGAAAAATTGAAGGCTTATATATGAATTAATCTAGCCTAGTAGTTAACATATCCGCATGTCAACTGTAATTTATACGCTAGTAAGTTAAATAAAACGAAAAAATCTGGATTGTCCGTATAATTATGAACATCTAAAAACGTGGAGAAAAAAAGATTTTGTATTATTTTTTATTAATTTTGTTTCATGTTAAAAAAAATTATAGCAGTTTTGGTTTTTAGAATACTAGATATATTAAGTGCACTTAGTATAATCTTGTTCACAATTATTTTTACATTAGTTATTTCAAAATATAAATTGTCTTTATAAATATGAGAAGGAGTGTACATATATAACCACTTACATTGTGTCAAAATTTATTTGAAGTAATTTGTAACTGCACATGTGCGAATGCTAACAAAATTTAGTTAGCATAATTTAATAGACAAATTTCTAAATGAATTTATAAAATATATACTAATAAATATCATGAAAATTTTAAAAAGTTATCGGCAATAAAATGAACTATTTTAAGTGGTTTTCTAAATACAGTTTAAATATAACGATCCATTCATGCATTAATTTTTCTATATTAATTTAGTCTAAGTAACATTTATTTTTATTTTATTTTATTTATTTATTTATTTTATGAAAAGTTTAAGACAAATGAACATATGAACATAATATTTGAATTATATATTCTTTATCAAATAATTAATCAAATTCTATACTACTTTATAGTCAGACTACTTTTTAAATTGATATTTATTTGAATTTATTTTATATGAGCAAAAAAAAAAGGAAGAAGTTTAAAAATTTCAGAAAAGAAAGCTAATAAGGGATAGTTTTGAAGACGCATTACAAAATGGTGAAGATGTATGAGAAAAAAAAAATGGTTATTAGAGCGCAGCTGATCATAAATATGAAAGGGTAAAAAAATAGCATTTTTATTTTTTGAGGGTTTTTGGTGCAAAGCAGACTAATTTAAATTTAAATTGCATTATAATTAACGAATTAATAATATTTCACAAAACACTATAAATTTTAAAAATCTGCAACAGTTGTTTCATGTCAAAATATTATCAACAGTCCTTCAACAAGTGAAAACACTAGACACGAGTGCATCATCAAAACAGCAAGGCACGTTCGTGCCTACTAAGAAATTTAAAGTCACTTTTGCATATTGTTTTCTTTTGCACATCATTTGTTCAAATTCGGAGTAGTGCTGCTATCGAACAAACAAAAAAAGAATAAAAGTTTAAAAATAGATTAAAACAAAGAAAAAAATATTGAAAAATTGCTTCATAAAAAAAATTTAATTTTTGGTATCTGAGCGAAAAAAAATATATATATATATATATATATATATATATATATATAATAAAGGAATAAAGAACGAAAAAAAAGGTTATCTTTAATACATTCAAAATAGCTATTATTCAAAACTTGTGTTTGTATTTCATAATTCTGGAATCATTAGGAAAGAAAAATAAAAATCATAAAACTTGAATAGAAACCTTTCTTTTTCATCGCTATCGTTGCTAAGTGTTTTGAAAGTTTGTCCTTATCTTTGTACCATAGCTAGAGATTGATTGCATATATTTTCCTTTATTTCCTGTTTCGAGAAAGACAAAAATTGATTGAGGTTTCCTATAACTTTTTTTTTCTGTTATCAGTTTTGCAAAATATATATGTTCTCCCTGATAATAATACAGGTAAAGATAAAAGAAATTTATATTTATATCTTTCGAAACAAATGTTATGAGATATTTTTTCACATTTATTAAGCCTGTTATGCACGAATTAATAACTATTAATCGTTATATATACTTTAGAGAAAACTTACTTCAATTTAATTTTGAGATTTTTTTTTTTTTTTTTTTTTTTTTTTTTTTTATGACGGAGGATTGTTAGTTTCAATCTGGATTTTTTGTAGACTAAATTTCTATAACATCAAAATAAATTAAAAATATCAGTCATAGCATTACAAATTTGGTACCAAATGAAAGGGGCAATATTTTTTTTTTTTTTTTTTTTTTTTTTTTTTTAATCCAGGGGAACAAATAGTTTTTCGCAAAGGCAATTAGATTCCTTAAAATTAACTAAAGTATGAAATTTATGTGGCAACAATTCATTTTAATTCATTTCAGTCATTTTAAAAAGTCCGTATCCCAGTTTTACGGTCAAAGAATCAGATAAAAAATAAATTAAAAATTAAAAATTAAAAATTAAAAAATAAAACTTTTACAGATTGAAATAGTCCTCCGTACGAAACTAAATTCTGTCTTTGACAGAATTTTTAATGGTTTTTATTTTTAATTATTATTATTATTATTATTTTGTGCATGGGTGTGCAA
Source organism: Salticus scenicus (assembly GCA_963930645.1). Classification (NCBI taxonomy): domain Eukaryota; kingdom Metazoa; phylum Arthropoda; class Arachnida; order Araneae; family Salticidae; genus Salticus; species Salticus scenicus. The sequence continues at coordinate 131,418,688 of OZ005659.1, read as the reverse complement.
TGTGCATGTGTGTGTGTGTGATTGTTTTGGTTTATCGGTGTATTCAAACTCGTTAAATGTTAAAAATTAAAATTAAAAAAGTACACAGAAAGGAAATATGTGTTATTTATCGTAGGAAAATTTAAAATAAATACGCTGAGAAAAAAAATATACCGCTTTCCTCTAGAACGAATAGGAGGTCCTTTTCTAAATCACTAAATTAGAAATATAGATTTCCGAGTTCTGAGTATAAGACACTCGAATACACTGAGAAAAAATTCTATAACTGACATCTAGAATCTAAATTGTGGCTCTAGAAAAAATAGTTTCATGTCATCCTTATAAATTTCTTATAAAATTTTTTCTAGTCCCCTTCGAAAGCGAATTCTAGAGACCTCTATTAGAATTCTTGAGCGTTTGCCTGTAACCATCGAGGACAAACCTATTTGAAAATATCTCCAAATAAATGAGAATACAAGAGACGGGTTTCAGCAGCTATAATCTCGGTTTATGACCCAATTCTAGAAGATCAAGCGAGAATTTATCGTAATACAAAAGACTCAGAATATTCAGAATATTGTTTCACTATCTAGAAATGGATAGATTAGAAATTCTTGACCATTTCATCTATTCAGTTTATTGGCGTGCCTTATGCGCATACCTCGAAAATCTATATTTCTAGTTTAAGGATTTAGAAAATGACCATTTATTCATTCTAGATAAAGGCGGTATATTTTTTTTTCTCAATGTAAAGGTGTTAATTTTATAAAAATTAATTCGGCAAATAAGTTTTTAACTCTTTGACGCAGATGGGACACCGGTGTCCCTTTTGCTTATTTATTTTTTAACGCTCTTATTACAAATATTATTATTATATGATAGTTTTTTATTATAAAAGAGAGTCTAATAGTTACTATAAAAAATCTATTAGATTATCAGAGTAAATTCTTTACTGAAATAAAAATGTTAAATAAAAGTAGTTTAAAAAAAATTTATCAACAAATTTCAAAAATTTATTTCTAGATAAATTTGATTATTTAAAAAAGATCAGTAATGAATTATTGCTACTCCTATATCTAAGTAATTGTAAATAAGTGCAATTTGTAAAAATATTTATTCATGGGACGCCCGTGTCCCATGATGAATTTACCTTTAAAGCAGAAAGGGACACTGGTGCCACACTCTATATTTTAGAACCAAAATTAATTAAAGTTTTAAATATAACATTTTCCACTTATTTAGATCTAAAATAACTTAAAACTATCAAAAAAGTGTAAAAATTATGTTTGATGAGAAATCTGCTTCAAAGGGTTAACATAGTGTTTATGTGTGGGTTGAAGATGGTTATAAAATTCATGGACCCACGGATTTACATAGGCGTAAGTAAAGTGTTCTTCGTGGATGTATCGGTGATCCAAAAGTCACAGAAAAAAATAAAAAGTATGTTATTTAAAAAATATTGACTACAGCACTCTGAGGTTTTCACTGATATGCGCAGAAAAGCATGGGATTTATTTATATATAAGAAAAAAATATTTTTATCATTTTTTACCAGCAAATGGCGCTGTATTTTCAGTATCCCTTCGCATTATAAAAGAAAAACCATGATATTGTTAAGAGATAAGATATTATTATTCTAGCACATTTTTTTTTTTTTTTTTTTTTTTTTTTAATTCCCAATGCGCAACGTCAGTCTGACGAATGACAGTCATCACAATAAACATTTATAGACCTACATGCGTTGTTGAATCTACTACGCCACTGTAAAAAAAAAAAAATAAATAAATAAAATAAAGTAATTTTACAATTAAAGAACCGTCTTAATGAGAAAAATTATACTAATTTCGCAAAAAATCTTTTATTACTTGAAAAAAACAATGTTTTTCTGCGCATTTCAGAGAAAGTCACATAGGGTCAGTACTTTTTGAATAATATATTTTTATATTTTTTCTGTTACATTTAGATCACTTGGTATTTCTAATATATCCTGCCTCTTACTGATGGATGTTCTCAGGTAAAAAATTAAGAAAATCTCCGTAAGACTAAACCAACAAACATGCCATCGATTCCACAATATAGGCTCCAGCATCTCCCGTTTCGCAGCTTAGAAAAAAAAAAAAAAAAAAACTCTTTTGGCCACTGGCTAGCACTAGGTCATGATAATACGAATTATTACCATGTTATTACCATGTTTTTTATTGATTTCTATTCTTGCTTGTTTGTTTGTTTGTTTGTCCGGTACAAATCTTGCCATCTATTTTTAACTTACTTCACTACTAACTAGACATTTGAAACTTTGACACTAGCTCAGAAACCGATGACAACACAATACCTCGAAGCCAAATTTTCAATCTTTTTGAATTGGAAGCAAATTATAAATTAAAACGAGAATAACTATCGAGATTTTTTGCGAAAAGTTTCCCCAAGAAACGTTCCCTTTCACACTCGGATGGGAAAAACCGAAGTCTCTATTGTTTCTACACTGCAAAAAAAAAATGTCCTATATGCTGCCAGAAATTTTCTGTAATTACAAAAAGTACGTTCTGACAACGTAATTTTTTCGTAAATTACGCGTATTTTCTCAAATTACAGAGAATTTCTGGCAGCAAATAGAACATAATTTTTACAGAGTACATTAAATGCGCTATAAGGCGCTATAAAATGTCCTTTTATAAATTCCTGCCATGCATTTACTAATAGATTATTATTTTTTATTTATTTTATTTATTTATTTATTTGTATTATTATATATTTTTTTTTTTCATTTTCAAAGAAAATTAAATTTCACAACATATTGTAGTAATATTTGAAGTGGAATTGCTATCATTTTATGGTCGACCAGGTGAATCAAATAAAATTGTTTAAGAAACTACTTGATATTAAATAATGGAATCACGGTTTTAAAAATGTACTTCGATTTATTTTATTTTATTTATTTATTTATTTTTTATTGTCCGTTTCCGAAACAGTATTTCAATAAACACCCGAATTGAACTACTAGGATAAGGCGTTGGTCGACTCATTTAATAGTAACATGAGCTCGAAATTATGCGTATGTAAAAGACGCTGCCGAAGGCATCGTTCACTTCAAGTAAGTTTTTGAACGATTTCAATGAATTTTATTTTTTTAGTTTTTATTTATAGTGAAAATAATTATTATTTTGTTTATTTATTTAAATATAGTGATCAGCGAAGCGGGCAAAGCCTGCTAGCAGTTAATATTAATAAGATAATATTATAAGATACTTACCGTTAAAAAAAAGTAGTTTAAAAAATGTATTTTATCGTTTCAGCTAAAGGCATATTTTACACTGAAATCCCATAAGCCATCTTTCACTTAAACAGGGAGCCAACTCAACCCAAGATTGGGGTAAGATGCGTTTAGTAAAACTTTTATTTAAAAGTTTTTATAATATGTTGAAGTCAGATATACTCTTAATATGTACTCAAAAGCTTAAATTTCTACAAGGGATCAATATCATACAAATATAACCAATAAGGGATTTTGCAGAAATTTTAATCAAAAACTACATCGACTTCCCTCACTCTACCCTAAAACAAAGGTCTGAAACTCAAATACAACAGCAGCAATATTAAACATCCAATTATTTTTGTTTCATTGATTTACTGTTATTTTAGTTGCCGTAATCGTTAAATTAACCAAAAGTAATATTTGGGTCAGCTCCTCCTTCAAACATTTGAAAGGGTTTCTAAAAAAAAAAAATTAATGAATAATTTGATCAAAAGAAAATTTTATTCATAGATTATATTTTATAGACCGCCAACATACTTATATGTATTTTTTTATAAGCGTACGAAAAAAATTTAAGCTAAAAAAAAAATCCAAATATAGGAGAAATTGGTCGACATTAACTCTTTAATTCTACTGGCACCGAATTCCCAAATTATGTGTAGGTTGAATGAACCGAATGTTTAAGCTTTTTTCAAACCATTTGATTGTTTGTAAAACAACGTATAAAAGGGAATACCTTAAAATAAAAAGGGTGGTTCAAAAGGTTATGCCAAAACGGCACGTGTGGGTGTATCCTGATCATGAGGAGTAAGAATTGCATAGGAAGTGGGTATCCACGACCGTGATAGTGAAATTGTACTGACCGACACGTAAAGGAAATATAACAAACAGTGTAAAGAGGCCTTTATTTTACAAAAAAATAATCAAAATACAAAATACAAATGAAATATTTTACAAGTTATAAGTTCTGCTCAAAATTTTCCCTATCAGCCGCGATGCATGCTTCACAAGTCACTTGTATCTTTTTGCGAGGGTACAAATTGGCCAGAGTTTGTTGCTCTCTAGATGGTTTCGGGAACCCCAGTTCGTATGTAATTCTTACTCCTCATGACCTGACAAACCCACACGTGCCGTTTGGGCGTGATCTTTTGAACAACCCTGTATACATTTAATATAATTGATTAAATGCATTTAAGTGGCATACCGTGTTGAATGAATTCATGCTAGTTTGTGTCTCTTAATACATAGACGTTAAATATTTGTACTTTTACTTATTTATTTTAGTTATATTTTTTCTCATATATATATATATATATATATATATATATATATATACACTGTTAAAAATGTCTGTAAATTTAATGTAAATATTTATCCAGAGCCTCTGTAAATTTACAGTAATTCTTAGTTAAAATTGAATAATCGAGATTCTCAATCTTTACTCTGTATTTTTACCAAATTTTATTATTTAATTTTTTAATTAAAATTAAAAATGATTGTTTCTGCTTTAGAAAAAGCATTCCAAGTCCGAAATATATTATCACGAATAATTAATTAAATTTAAATATTAATTATCAAAATGAATGTATAAAATAAGTTCTTTAACATCTCCGTTTATTTTTCTCTATAATTTTACGTAAGACTTAAGATAATAGATTACACAGAGTTTTCTGTTGAAATTTTTAACAGTGTAGATAGATGGATATAGATATAGGTATATTTAATTCATAAAAGTATTTGGTTTGTTCTAGAAATTTTTTTTTTCAAAGAAAGCATGGACATATGATATTCTCATCAATAACTCAGAAACATATCTCGTAAACAATGCTACATAAAGATATCAATTTATTTGGAACTTACATTTCCATTCTGCCAACGGAATCATTAAGGAAAAAATATATACGAAAATGGCAGCTTTTCCTTTTCACCACTACTAAATAATAAAACATCGCTAAGTGTTTTGAAAGCGTACCTTGTCTAGATGTAATAACTATAGATTCATGACATACATCTTTCTTCTTCCACTTCCTCTTTTGAGATAGGCAGGACATGAATGTACTTTTCCTTTTCCCGGTTTTCTTCAATATGATTGTTACAATCGGAAAGAAAATCTATCATACTCAGAAAGATAAAATATTTAGGGATTTATATTGTTCGGGATATATAAGACAGTAATAAATAAATAAATAAATAAATAAATAACCCATAAAAATAAATTAATAACTTGACAATCATCCATATAATATTGAATTAAGAATTTTAAATGATTTTTATTTCTTGCGAAATTACAATAAGAGTTTTACATATTCTAATATTCGTCCAAGGAATTTGCTTTATTCGGATTTCTCAATAATACTTAAACAAAATAATTAGGAGATACTCGTATTGTAAATTATTTATTAAAATTATTTTCTATGATGAGTGCAGACGATTTTTATCTCAGAGAAGTATATGACACTAACGCCGATAGAAGACCAGTATTGTGCCAATATCTGAGTAAAAGCTTGTTTTTGTTTTTGTTGTTGTTGTTGTTGTTAAAATGAAAAGAATCGATAAATTTGTTTTAAATTATCACAGAAGTTTTACCATTCGTTTTAAAGGTATTGATGAGTTCTTTTGAAGGATGCCTATATTGGAAATTTACACCTCCCGGGGTTACCCCTCCCTCAACATTTTTTTTATTTCACAGATTTTGTCTCTCGGAATTGATTTTGGCCCCTAATTTATATGGTCCGTACTTTCTACACATCTCTCTTGATTTGGTTTTGGCCTTTAACCTCCTCACGATCACATTTTTGTTAAGAATACTGTCATTAATGTTGTCTATTTACATTTCATATAACTTATAATTTATTTAATTTCAAATGAACTAACTACTTCCCATTATAAATTGATTGTGCTGAGGCTTATATCTAGAATGTTAGGAAGAGAAAGGTTCGCTAGGGGTTAATTGTCGCTCATGTAATATTTCCTGCAACACTGAAGGTTGAAAGCTGTCATTTTACGGATGTGGAATCGATGTTTAGGTGCACCAACCACTTTAAATTCAGCCTGCTTGGAAGCGTCATGAAGGAAAAATATCTGATTCATCATTTTTCTGACGGGAGAGTACATGTTTTCATCATACATTTATTTTGGTTTGGTGAAACTGTAGATCTATTTTAGGAGCTACTTGTGACGGTTTTAAAAGATTGGTTAACTGTGGCTGCATGCATGTACCATAATATTTTATTTCTGATGTTCAGGATTCTGTGGTATCGATCCTATGTTGAGTATCCATGTGGGTCTAGTTATCATAATTAGCATAATTATGGGTCATGTAGCATAATTAGGGCATAACTTGACTTTTTTTAATGATAGTTCAAAGTCTGAAGAACCTCTTAAAAGTGAAGAGTTTTTACCCTCAACCTCCTACCCAGACGATAGTAGGACTCTTATTTCGATAGGTTTTACGAAACGTGAAAACCTCATAAAGGTGTCAAAAGGTCACATAAAACAAGACCAATAACGAACCCTCCATAAAAACCAAGGGTTTCCAGATCACTTTGAATGCACAATAAATGACTTTGTTCAAGTGAAATAAAAAATCCGCCAGTACCTCAGGAAAATTGACGAAATCCATGGGAATGAAATTCGCATGTTCAATAGTCAAAAAGAAGAAAAAATGGATATGCCTAAATAGAAATAATTCAATTTTTGTACGAACAAAGTGAAATTGTGCAAAAATTGAACTTTTTTTTTTTTTTTCAAATAAACGAGCGCACAACCTCTACATTCGGGATTGATTTCAAGCTATGAATTAAATCCAGAACTGCCAACCTAATCCAGCAATTTGTTAGTACCGCCCCTTTTTCTACACCACTTATTTTTTAGAGTATTCGTTTTCTTCATTCATCGTAAATTTATTTGAAGAGAATTACTCTAAAAATTAAGTGGTGTAGAAAAAGGGGCGGTACTAACAAATTGCCGGATTTGGTTGGCAGCTCTGTAAATCTATTTGAATAATTAATTATAAGTAACTATAAAACTAAATATAATTTATTTTATTTCCTTAATTCATTACTTGTTGAAACAGTTAAGCAGAAAATTTTATTCAAATATTATTAAAATAGAGAATTTTCGTAATAAGATATTTTTTCTTGAAATTTCCTGTGTTCTACTAAAGTATCTCTATCACATTATGCCAACTATAACTAACGATAGCCAACTGTAACCTACTGTAACGTTAAGTAACTATAATACTAAATATAATTTATTTTATTTCCTTAATTCATTATTTGTTTAAACAGTTAAGCAGAAAATTTCAGTCAAATATTATTAAAATAAAGTATTTTCGTAATAAGATGTTTTTCCTTAAAATTTGTTGTATTCTGCCAAAGTATTAGGTGTACCGTAAAGTTCTGTCGTTTTGAATTTAAATACTGACATCGGAAATTTATCCTGGATAAAATTTAAGATATTCTTAGGTAACTTATAAGATGGTTATTTGTAAAGTACCATGTAAACACTGTTAAACAAAAATTTCCGGTTTCATTTTATTAATTCAAAACGACATAACTTTCCGGTACACCTAATATCTCTATCAGGTTATGAGAACTCACCACCTTGGATATGCTAAGCTAACTAACCACGCACACGAGATTAGGTAGCTTTTATCTCTTTAAAATAATAAAATATTACTAAGCATTTTGAAAGTGAACCATGTCTTTATGTAATAACTATAGATTCCATGGTACACGTTTTTCTTCTTCTACTTCTTGTTTTGAGATAAAAGGGATATTCATATACATTTTCTTTTCCGATTTTTGCTGAATATGATTGTTGCAATCGAAAAAGAAGCCAATCAGAAAATAGAGAAGGATAAAATATTAGGGGTTTATATTTTTCTCGATATGCAAGATAGTATTTGTTCCATAGAAAAGAAAGAAAGAAAGTTCTATTACTTTCAACTATGAATTTTAAAAGAAAATTTTTCGTATTAATAGTTAACTAGAGGGTTTTTTTTTTTTTTTTTTTTTTTTTTGATAAGTAGATGATTATCCAATTCCCTTGGTCTCATTGTAAAAATCATTTGAAGTGTATGTACAGTGATTTGTTTTCAGGAATATATTTTTTATTTGTTTCCCCGGGATACCAGGCAAATCTAATTTTTCTAGACTTAAGGAAAATTCAAATCGAATTATCATCTTAAATCCCTAATCCTAACTTTTATCAAAATAAATCGAGTAACTATATAGAAAAACAGGTTTTTGTTATATTTTGTTCCAGACGAACCACGGGTTATTAACGACAGATAATTCTCGAAAAGAAGGCGATTTAGATCGGTTTTCAATCTCAAAAAAAAAATTCTAACACATTCTTTTTTAATTGTTTAAGAAATTTCGAAGAAAACCAAGTTTCTGCCGTATTTTTATCAAATGGATTGCGTGTTACCAATGAATGATCTTAAGATCAAACTGTCATCTCAAATTCACACCAACTCTAATTTTATATCAAAACCATTCGAGTACTTTCAAAGAAATCAACATTTCTATAATTTTTCTCCCAGGGAAAGGCACGGGTTACTGGTGAATACTAATTTTTCTGAAGATGAGGGCAATTCGGATTATTTTAAAACTCAAAAGAATCCTAATTCTAATTTTACCCAAAATCATTCAAATAGTTTCCAAGTAAAAAAAGTCTCTGCCCTATTTTACCACAGGACGACTGATGATTAAAAGATAATGTTGATTTTTGTGAAAATTGGGATAAAAAACATGTATCATCTCTAAAAATCCTTAACTCTGAGTTTTTATGAAAATCCTTTGATCTATTTCCGAGAAAACCAAGTTCATACCATATTTTGCAACAGGCGGAATAATGATTAACACTAAATGCTAATTTTTGGGAAAAAGAGGAAAAGTCAGACAGGTTTAAAATACCTTTAAACCTATATTTTTATCAAAATTGTACTATCCATCACCTAGAAAACCAAGTTTCTGCCGTAATGTGCACGGACGTAGGGAGGGTTAACTGATAACGATAATTTTTCTGAAGATGAGGATAATTCAGGTCGAAATCAAATTGTCATTTCAAAAAAGAAATAAGAACAAAAGTAAGCATTTGTCTAAATTATTCAAACAGTTTCCAAGAAAACAAATTTCGACCATATTTTACCACGGGCAAGGTGAGGATTAACACAGCAGTTAACGCAAATTTTGCAGAAGATGAGGCTAAGTCACATAGGTTTCCCATTTCAAAAAGAAAAGAAAAATAAAAGAAAAAACTTAATCCTAAGCTTTTATCAAAATCGCTCGATCCATTTTGGAGAAAAATATGTTTATTCCACATTTTCCAGTGGACGAATTGAGGGCTAACAATGAAAGCTAATTTTTGTGAAGATGGGGATAAATCAGATTAATCTGTCATCACAAAAATTCCTTCAGCCTTAAGTTTTTATCAAAATCGTTACGGCCATTTCACAGCAAACCAAGTTTCTACTATAATTTGAACAGTCGGATTTATACATTAGCTGTAAACGCTATGTCGCTACAGATAAAGATAAATCAAATGGGTTTGTCATTTCAAAAAATGCTTAACCGTAAGTTTTTAAGATTCATTTGGGAGAAAATTAAGTTTTTGTCATATTTTAAAGCGTATAGAGTGAGGGTTAGCAATGAACGCTAATTTTCCTGAAGATGAGTCTAAGATAATAGATGTGTTTTCTCAAAAAAATCTAAACCTTAAGTTTCAACCAAAACCGTTTCATCCATTTCTGATAAAACCAATTTTCTGAAATATTTTTTAACCAACGGAGTAAGAGTTGACAATGAACGTTAATTTTCATAAGAGGAGAAAGAATGTGATGGGTTTGTCATCTCAAAATAACCCTTATCCCTAAGTTTTTATTTAAATTGTTAGATCCATTTATGTGTAAATTCGATTTCTGTCATATTTTGCAAGTGGTGGAGTAAAGGTTAACAGCAAAATGCGGATTTTTATGAAGATGAGGATAGGTCCTATTTGTTAGTCTTTTCAGAAAACACTTAACTTTCTCTCCCTCTCTCTCTCTCTCTCTTTATATATATATATATAAAACATATATTACATAAAAATCTCGTTAACAGATTAAAATAATCTGCTGTGTAATAACCACACGTATTATACGTATTATACGCACTTTTTGGAGATAATGTAGTCAGAAGACATAAAATTAACCCGACAAATTAAGCACATATTAATTTATTAAGCACATTAATTTATTATTAAGCACACATAATTTTCCTGTAAGCGAAAACTGATACATTTTATAAACGAACGTAAAACTGAGTTTACTTAGCAAGTTTTAAAAAATCGTTAGAGACTTTTTTCGAAACACCTATTTCTGATATCTAAAACTGACCTGTCTAATCAGCACAACTGCTATTTTTCGTGTAATAACTACTTAATACTTGCGAAAGGATACCTAACTAGTTGGCATAGGTGGACTCTCCTCAGTTCCCCATCATATTTATATTCTCATAAATTTCTAGTGCGAGACATATTATAATCACGTTAAAAGAAATGAATTTGACCAAAGCTTGATACAGTGACAGAATGAAATCCCCGCCTAATAGGCTATCCACCGTTCACTTCGATATATTTATCTTATTCTAATCTATTAATTTATTTTATCAGGGTCAATTCCGTTGTTTAGTTTTCATGCTACTAGTTCCAATGCAATAATCTTCAAAATTCATATTTATATAAAAAATTTACAATTTCGCTATGTTGATAAAATCGTAAATTACTAATAATTTACGAAATTTTCCTATTAGAATATTTGTATTCAATCATGTTCAAACAAATATCATAAATGTAATTTTGAAGTTGTCTAAAATATTTATGATCCTCAAAATGGAAGTTTAAGCTCAATTTTGCCTTATTCTGACATGTTAAGTAAATCATAAATTCCAAATAACTTACGAATTTTTTAAATTGGAAAAATCATAGTTCATGATATTCATGCCAGTATCCTAAATAATGTTTCGAAAGTGGTTTGCCATCTTTACGATGAAAATATCCCTCAAAATTGACGTTTATGTGAAATTTTGCTCTCTTCTGCCATGTTAAGAAATTCGTAAATTTAAAATAACTTACGAAATTTTTATATTTGAAAATTCATAGACATTAATATTCATGGCAGTGTCCTAATTAATATTTGAAAAGTAGTCTGACATCTTTACGATGAAAATATCGCTCAAAATTGACGTTTATGTGAAATTTTGCCCTATACTGCCATGTTAAGAAATTCGTAAATTTCCAATAACTTGCGAAATTTTCAAAGTAGCATATTTATAGTTACTGATGTTCATTGCGGCATCAAAATGGATATTTTAAAACTGGTCTCACATTTTTACAGTAAAAGGTTTCTATTTAATGCACGTTTCAGTGAATTTTTGTCCTATTCTCTCATGTTAAGAAAATCGTAAAATTCTAATAACTTACGAAGTTTTTAAAATCAAATGTTGCAAATGAATAGGGTTCTTGCCAGTGTCGAAAGTAATATTTTAAAACTGATCTGACCTCTCTTCGACAATTTGTTCTTGAGATATCGTGTACACAGACTAACAAACTAAAGGACTAACAGACTAACAGACTAACAGACACCCTACAGACAGATACCATACAAATTTTGTCATTTTCGGATTCCTCACACCTGAAAACGTGTAAAAAAGTAAAAAAACCGAGGTCGAAAATTTTCACGATTACCTAAGTTCCCCATACCTATAGTATGATGGGGAACTAAAAAAAGGTTTATGTGGTAATTTTCAAAAAAATCGTTTGAGTCGTTTTTGAGCTACCAACTTTCACCAATATTTACTAAGTTCAACTGTTGTTTACCAAATTATTGATCGGTAAACAATAATAACTTACGAAAGTATATCTAAAAGGGAGTTAATATGCCGAGATTGAAAAAAATCTGTACAGCCATTTTTAAAGAAACGCACTTGCAAGACCGCAAATTCATTAGGACATTAGGACGCTTATCCATTGTACTGAACTAACCAACTAATACATACGAAAAGGATATCTAATAGGCTGCTTATAAACAGCAATCTTAAAGAAAATCGTTAGAACTGTTTTTGAGATACGGACTTACGGTTCCCCTTTCAGTTTTCCAATTTTCACCAAAAATTAGAAAAATCATTAGCTTATCAAGTCTGTCTCAATTCTGAAATTTAGTTGTTTCATTTTTATTAGTTTCTGAAATATGAGAGTCAGAACATTTCCCAAATATATACGCATTCACTAATTGTCCAAAACCACTTTTTTGGACTCAAGATACCATAAAACATGTAAATTAGGTGAAAAATCTATATCGAATTTTTTGATTGAATACAATACTTTTAATATATACGAAAATTGGGTAATCGAAGCAAAAATTATGCATAAATTTTAAATAGAAATATGAAAAATAATTCAGTAGTTTATATATATATATATATATATATATATATATATATTTTCTATTATAAAATAATTACTTGATGAAATAACATTATTTATCAAGTCAGGTATATCATCATACTTTTAAAATAAGGCGTTCTGGTATTTTTTCGAGAAAAGTCAGTATTTCTGATATACTAGAATCATAATTAATTACAGTATGTTTAATTTTTAGGGAATATTGTGTTATTTTGCGTGTATGTTATATCTGTGTATATTTCATGTTCTGTGTATATTTCTGTGTATATTTCATGTTCTTTACATAATGATACACAATAGATTTTTTTTCTTTTTAGTGCTAGAGGCCTATTTCAGTAGGTACAGCGTTGTCGAATTTTTATACGTCACTCTTAATTGTGCTAAGGGCCTATTTCAGTCGGTTTATTGAATGGGGATTTATTGAATGAAGTCCCCCCAAGGCACAACATTGACATGAGTCCCCCCCAGGCCCAACTTTGACATGAGTCCCCCCCCAAGGTACCCCTAATTCAGTCGGTACAGCGTTGTCGAATTTTTATACGTCACTCTTAATAGTGCTAAGGGCCTATTTCAGTCGGTTTATTGAATGGGGATTTATTGAATGAAAATTTTGTAGATAATTTGATTACTCATAACGAAGGTTACAAGTTTTTAAAAAATATAAAAAATTCTCCCAAGGTACAGCTTTGACATGAGTCCCCCCAAGGCACAACTTTGACATGAGTCCCCCCCCAAGGTACAACTTGGACATGAGTCCCCCTAAGGCACAACTTTGACATGAGTCCCTCCAAGGCACAACTTTGACATGAGTCCCCCACAGGCACAACTTTGACATGAGTCCCCCCCCCAAGGCACAACTTTGACATGAGTCCCCCCCAAGGTAGAACTTTGACATGAGTCCCCCCCAAGGCACATCTTTGACATGAGTCCCCCCCCCAAGGCACACCTCCCCCCATTGGGAAAAAGAGAAAAAACGTTGTTTTGCGGCTATAAGACAGTTTGGACTTCCAACGTTATTTGTTACAGTATCTGCAGCTGAAACACATTGGTTTGATTTAATGAAAACTTTATCATGGAATTTAGATCGTCACGAATTAACTAAAGAAGAATTTGTTGATATTAACAAGTTTAGCAGTAGGCCTCTGGCACTAAATTAAAATCTGTCAATGTCAGATTTTCATGTTTTAAATAATGAAATAATGTCGTGTCTGTATAATTTGTTTATTCTTTTTTTTTTTTTTTTTTTTTTTTTTTAAGGAATATTTTCACAGACTTATTTTTCCGAAAACGTCAGTATTTACGATATATCATTGCCATAATTAATTATAGTTTGTTTAAACTTCAAATAATATTGTTTTCTGTCTCTCTCTGCATCTCTGCGTGCGTGTATGTTTTTATTTTTATAACAATTATATTCAAAGGTAATTTTTAACGAAACATGTTCATCGAATAATTTTTTTAGGAAAATATCAGTATTTTTCATATTTTATAATCATAATTAATTACAGTATGTTTACACATTTGATAATAATAGGATATTTGTGTGTGTATATGTGAGCGAGATTATATGTATGTCTGGTGTACTTTTGCAAAACTATATGCAATAGTATTTTTTAATAAAATTTTTCATAGATTTCTTATACTACTGAGATAAACAAATATCTTTCACTATTCTTAAAAAATTTCGGAGACATGTCTCGTAAACAATGCTGCATTGAGAAATATATTTATTTGAAACTCATATCTCTATTCTGACAACGGAAATATTAAGGAAAAAAGCATAGAAAAATGGAAAGGCTTTTTCACCGCTATTAAATAATAAAACATTGCTAAGTGTTTCGAAAACGAACCATATCTTTATGTAATAACTAGAGATTCATGACACATATTTTTCTTCTATACTACTTCCTATTTTGAGTTAGACAGAACAAGGAAATTTTTTTTTCCTTTTCTTGTATTTTGCTCAATGGGGATTATTGCAATAGAAAAGGAAACCAATCAGAAAATGGGGAGAGATAAAACATATAAGAATTTATTCTTTCTAAATATGGAAAGTTTTTTTTTTTTCCCATTAAAAAAAATATGTAACGAAGTCGTGCAGCATTAAATTATAAATTTGGCAAGAAATATTTTCAAGTTAGTAATTAAATAGTTTTTATCTGGAAATATTCGTTTAAAGAATTTTTAATGCAGATGTGAGTTACTATAATTTACACCTTCCCCAAACTTAACAAATAAACATTAACATTTGCAATTTTGCAACTTTAAGTACCATCGGAAGGAGAAAACAGAACAGCCGGTGTTATTTCGTTATTAATTGGCGTCGAAAAATGGATATTATCCAACGAGAAATTAAGTGTTTTTTTTTTTTTTAATGACTTGCAATTTTGAATTAGGAATCATCTATTTGTTAAAATGAGCGTCAACTTTTATTTTTTATTTTTATTTATTTTTTTATTTTATTTTTTCAAAAGCAATACTCAGTTTTGACCTCATATAAGAATTTCTGAGAGTTTGTCAATGCTGAAAAGTGTACAGCTAGAATGCTTTTTGTTTAGTAATCATAGAGTTATAACTAAATATTTCATCAGAACTAAATATATTTCATCAGAAAAAATAGTCAACAATTGACACCATGTTAATCGATAAGAAAACCTATCAACAACTATTACTTTTAATATATATATATATATATATATATATAATGTATTGAAAATTTTATATATTGAAATAATCTAATATTTCATTCAAAGCATTTTTCATTAACGTAATAGTGTGATGTAAAATAAAAGCAACAATCTAATGACTTGTATCGCTTCGTCTGTTAAAAAAAATAAGTAAATAAATAATAAAGAGACTTAATAAATAAAGAACATTAATAAAGTACTCCTATTGAACAAGCTGCTTTGAATATGTGAATGTTTCTCCATCTCGACTTACATGATAAAGAAAAAATTCTTGTTTTGTAAGGTGTTTGATGAATTCTGCCTATTCAGCTGCGGCGAAATTCATCAGTGATATTAGACTTTTGACTTTGTTAATCAGCAAATAAATACCTGGGGTGTTTGAAAAAGATAAATTAATCCACTTTTGTAAATTTATTTCCTTCGAAGTCTCAGTCTAAGCCTTATTTTTGTAGATTATGTTAATATTTATAAATGTTTCGAAACGCAAGTAAAGTTTTAATTAATCCAGTATTTGTAATTAAAAGATTTAATTTTTTGTTTATAAAGGAATAAGGGTTAAATTTTGTTTATAAATGATCGAGGCACGTTTTGAAGTTATTAAACTAGGTATTGTTAATAGATTGTTATAGATTGTTATAGATGTTATAGTTATATATATTATTGTTATAGATTGTTATAGTTAATAAACTGTTTTTGATATTGTTAACAAAGTATATCAGGTAATGGCTGTAAAATTCTTTATTCATATGTGAATTTCTTTTCAAAGTCGTCTTAGAAAGTTATGATAATGTAAAAAAAAAAAAAAAAAAAAAATTGAAAAAAAAGGGGGTTTAGTTTAGTTGTTTTAAATAATTCGTGAAATATTTAATCATGTTATATATCATTATCTTAAAAAGTTAACAATTTTGAAATGTAATTTCATTTTCTTAATCACTTTCTGCAATGAAAAAAATATTTAGCAATATTTTTCAGTTTGGTACTGCGATTTTAAAATAAAAAAATTTTATTACTTTAAATGTAATGAGTAAAACTTGAAACAAATAGTCAAAGTATTTTATTTCATTGAACGCAGATTTAAGATATGCGCTTAAATTTATAAATTTCTGTAGACTTCGCTCGCGTAAGATTAAATTAAAAATAAATGCTTTAAAATAAACATTTTTTTTTCTTATTACGAACTTTTTAAGCATATTCAGCTAAACTTTCAAGTTTTCTGTTTAAACGTATTTTAACTTTAAAGATTAGATTGATATATATATATATATATATATATATATATATATATATTATTTTTTTAACTACAAATGTAATGCCTTTTTCCTAAAGAGAATTCATTCGAATAATACTCAACGGGGTATATTTGTCATTTTTTTTCTCCCCACTCATTTTTTTCTCCCCACCAATTTTCTATAAAATTTATATTTTGATGTGAAATCCACGGAAAAATATTTTAATGTGTTAGAAAACTCATTTTTTTTTAAACTTTTTTAATTACCTATTTATATATCGATTCTTATTATAAAAGTTTTAAGTGGGTAAATTCTATCAATGACACAATGACATTACATGTTTATATCATCATAAAAAAATCAAGTTTTTGTATTTAAATTTTTTTTCTGTTATTATTTGTTCACTTCTCAAAAAATGCTTATAAGATTTGTTTTTTTCTTTTTAGTCCATTATGTCAACTTGTAATCAATTCTCAAAAAAAAAAAAAATAAATAAATAAATAAATAATAAAAAAAGGGGGGGGGGGAGAAAGAAAGAAAAAGATAAACAGTTATAATGAATATATGTTTTTTGGAAAATTTAATAATATAATTATTATTTTATCAATGCCTTCTGAAATTTATTAAAAGTTTTTATTTATAAAAAAAATGATTTAATGTTTAATGTAAAACATATTATTTAACAAATGTATCCTAATTACAATTTAAAATTACATCCTAAAGATCGATAACGCCTGTTTGGATAAATAAGAAAAATTGATTTTTTTTTTAAAAAGACTGAATGAATGAAGAACATTAATAAACTGGATACTCCTATTGAATATGCTGCAATGAATATTCAAATGTTGCTCTGTCTTGATTTACAATATGATGAAAAAATATCGCTTGTTTTGTAAGAAATTTAAGTAATTGTGACTATTCAGCCATGCTATATTCATCAGCGAAATTATAATTCTATCTCTGTTAATCCGCAAATAAATACCTGAAGTGTTTCAAAAAGGTACATTAATCCGATTTTATTCTTTGGGTTTCTTAAGCTAAGATTTATTTGTGTAAGTGATGTCAATAATCATAAATGTGGTGAAATGAAAAAAAAAAATTAATTAATCAGGTATTTCTAATTTAATGATTTTGTTTTTAACACGCCTTTATTAGCTTCACCTGTATGTATGCATGTATGTTTGCATGTTTGTAACCGCTCTGGGAGCAAACAAAGAATCTATATTGTAAAAAAAGACTTTCCCTACGTGAAAATCATGACGTTGAGGTATACCTCCGCGCTACGAACCTAAAGGTCTAGCGTTCGATCCCAGTCAGGGGAGATTTTTTTTAAAATGGTTTTTGTTTAATTCTAAATTATTTTAATTAAAGATTTAAATGTATGTAAATATTATGGCGTGTCACTCACACGATTTTCTCTTACCCTGCATTTTAATACTAAGATAGATATTTTCTGCTTTTTAGTTCACATTTCTATAAAAGCGTGTTCTTTAATTTTTTAAAACTATAATATTATTTGTTTGTAAAGGAATAAGAGATCTATGTTTACAAATCGTCAAGACATAGTTTGAAGTTATTAAAGCAACAATGCTTTGCAACCTTTTTGATATTATTAGTTATAATTATTTTAAACTAATAGCTGTGAAATTCTCTATTAAAAGATATATATATATATATATATTTCAGAATTTAAAATTCTATTTTTCATTTCATGAAGTCTCTTTTCTTTTATCGAATCCTTTTGGTTAATTTATCTATTTCCATTTCTATTAATTGATGAATGTTTATATTGGTTTAATGGTTTTTGCAAATTATCTCATCGTTAGGCTTATGTGTTATGTTTGTCTCATTTCTCTTCTGCGTAAGTACTTTAACATGTTTTTACTAATCAGTGTAATCAAATTAAATTATCATCGTGACAATAATTTTATTCGAAATACATCTCATTTAAAATTTCAGATGTTGGTATTTTCATCTATCTTTCATTTGCTGAGAGTTGCAAAGGAATTAAATTATTCAAATTATATATATATAATATATATTAATCGCTACACAGTTAATTCGATGTAAAAAGTAATATAGGGGATTTCAATTTATTTGTTTCACTGAAATGCAGACATAATTTTGCATACTGATTGCATTTATTTAAGAGATGTAACTAAATTTGTGGAATAATCCAAACAATAATCTAAACGCTTTTGATAGTCAGATACTCTCCCTTTCTCCTTCCTCATGTAATCAAATGAGATTCTTGTTGCTTTGTATTATTAGGATATCTCGTTGAAAAATAAAGTTTTTCGATTTTTTTTTTTTTTTTTTTTTTTTTTTTAACGGCCCTCTTCACTTACCGTCGCCAGAAGCATGAGTCAATGTTATTCTATGGGGAAAGTTTCTTTACAAATAACTTATTAACTAATACATATTTTTACATTCTGTTTTCAGATTCAGATAATTCCCAACTGTTAAATTGACGGACCTTTTTTAAAAATGTATTTTTATAATTTTTAATATTTTATTTTGAAATTGCAAAATGAAAAAAAATTCACATATTGAAAATTCGTATTTTGCAGCTTCAAAATAAAATATAAAAAATTAAAAAAATACTTTTTTTAAAAATGTCCGTCAATTTAACAGCTGGGAATTTTCAGAATGTGAAAACAGAATTTAAAAATATGTATTAGTTAATAAGTTATTTGTAAAGAAAATTTTTCCATAGGATATCATTAGATTCGGATTCCGGCGGCGGTGAGTGAAGAGGGCCCTTAATTCTTCCATAATGCAGCTTTTTTTCTTAGGAAGCTTTTTTATATATATAAATTTTAATATTTTATTTCATTAAGCAAACTTAAGAGTCTAATTTTCAATCTCGAAAAGAAATATTTATTTATTTGTTTTTTAATTCGTTACTAAGATAAAAAGGGACATGTTTAGAGAGTGGAATTCGAAAAACTTTATTTTTGAAAGAGATAGCCTTATAATACAAAGCAACAGACATCCCAATAGAATTCATAGGGAATATAAAAGAATATTTTGTAATACTACACTGTAAAAAACAGGTTCTTAAAAATAAGTATATATTGTCTCAAAATAGCCCCGAAACAATATATACTTAAATTTGAAAACTTATGTAGTCATATTTGAGTACATTGACATGTCAAACATGAGGATATTGGGAGGATATTCTTATCGGTCAACCCCATTTTTGAGCATGTCGGTATACTAAAAAATGAGTACATGGGTTTTCAAATTTAATAATACGTTGTTTCGGGGCTATTTTGAGACAATATATACTTATTTTTAAGAACCTATTTTTTACAGTGTACCACACTATAGAAATTACTCGGAAGAATTATGAAAATTCAAGCAATCGTTTTTGAAAATGAGACAAAATAACCACATTTTATCTCAGACCCTTGAAGCAATCAACATGCACATTCAAGTCGGCACTTCACTATTGATGCTGTACGACTACCTGGAGTCTCAGCCCGCCTTCTTTACTCCTTCCGGCCGATCCACTATGTACGCGATCTGTCCTACCGCGCATTCTCCCCCAACTTTACTTTATAACTTAACGTAATCTACGTTTAGTTTCTAGCTTTCTATTTGAAAATATTTCAGTTTTAAAAATTTGAGGGGATAATTATATTTATTTTATTATTTTTATTATTTTTTTATTTTTATGACTAACGCATACTTGCCAACGTCCTAATTAATATTCCGTAGTGTTGGTAGTCCCGCCCTTTTTTTCACACCAGTAAATTTTTAGAGAAATATTCTTCAAATGCAATTACGATTAAATATGAAGAAAAATACTCTAAAAAGATACTGGTGTTAAAAAGAAGGCGGGGCTTACAACACTGCGGAATATTAATTAGTATGTTGGCAAGTATGCTAACGTCGTATCTATCTTAATTCAAGCTATGTATAACAAAAGGAAGAATTATCAACTCCTATTTTTTTTCTTTTTCTTTTTTCTTGTTTTGTTTTTCTATTTACCTTTTCAATTTTGCATACGCGTGGAAGTTGTTTTAATATCTACCAATTTTTCATTTTCACTTCGTTATTTTTTAATGCTTACAATAATTTTGGCTAAATAATTTAACTTGTATGTATGAAATGTATTTTATACTTTAGAAATAATTTGAAGGATATGTTTCATTTTCTCACAAAATTTTTAAGTATTTATTTCTTGATTTCCTCTGCCTGGCATTCCCTATTGTCATTTCTATAAATACATTTAGTATTCCATAACACACTTTTAAACTGAATTTTTCTGCCAAATTATAAATACTATATATTGAAGACTTTTCAATTGAAAAGTTCCGAAAATACGTAGGATAACTGAAAAATGTTCTTCACGAAACTGTCTGTAGTAAGTCATAGTATATTTTGTATTCAGTAAATGAATGCTTTATTTTAATTACATATTTTTTTTAGGAAACGTCCTTCTTTGCCTCTGAAAACGTATATTGATTTCATTCATTTAACACACTATAAACATTTGGAAATTTGCATTTAAGGAATAAATCTCTTAAATCGTAATGTGTTTTAATTGTTTTGTGAGTCTCTGTACACAGACCACTGTTGCTATATCTATACATTTTTTATAAGAAGCAGTCTACAGTAAATCTAAATAAATGGAGTAGGCTCAACAAGTGGAATCTGAAAACTGGCGTAGCCTGAATAGCTTATACAGTTTTACGAAATTATATATATAATTGTTCAAATAGAAACGACGTATATAAAGTTTATGCTTTGTATATAGAAACAAAGATAGACAGATAAACTGAAGTCCTAAACACTGTTAAATTTCGATTAAAAATGTATTTTTTAAATATTTTTCAAACTGTTTTTGAACAATAAAAGGTAAAATACATCAGCAAGTGAAATTACATTTATTAAATTCTTGGATACATTAAATAAATATATATATATAATAAGACTTAAAAAACCACATTATTGCTGATATTTTTTGCACTTCTCTAACATTTTATATTATGAAAGAATCTGCAAAAGAAAAAGTACACTTTTTACCCAAGAATTATCGGTTCAAATTTGGTCTAAATTGGGACATTTTTAATTTTTTTCCCTTAATATCTACAAATTTTAAATTAAATATCTATTTAACAATGTTATATCTTTTTTGTTGCTTGGGGTATCTTTATAGTATATTAACAAGTATATTGAGGTTTATATCCCAGCTTAACAATTATGCACCGATTTTTGAAACAAAAATAATAATAATAAATTTCTCAAAATTAAAAAAATAAATAAATAAATAAAGGGGGAAAAAATAAAGGAAAAAAAATGAAAGAAAGAAAGGAAAAAGAAGAAATGAGGGAAAAAAATTAAAACTCAATAAACATTACAAAGGTCGTATTTCTTACAGTACTCCAATACATGAAAAGGAGAAACTGCAATTTTTCTTTTGAAAATTTTTTGCATATTTTTTACTTTTTTCCCTTTTAAAGCAATGAAAAACTTTGAAATCGTAAAAATATGTTTACCTGTGCCAGTATATCAGCATAAAATTAAGATTTTTCGAGTAATATTTTAAGATTTATTTTGAAAATAATAATAATAATAATAACAATAAACATTTAATTATGTATGAAATTAATGTTTACTTTCCGCGTTACCTATCTTTGTATTTATTTGTTGCTGTTATAAAAATTTTAAGCGGAGAAAAACTATTAATAAAATTACCTGCTCAAACCATTATAAAAAAAATATTGTTGTTTTCATACTGACTATGCACATTTTGCTTTTGTTTAATTTTTGAAAATGGACATATTTTAATTCTTCTTATTCTTTTTTTTTTTTTTTTTTTTTTTCATTTCTTAAAGCACGTTGCATAAGATGATGATTATTTCCCCGAAAATAAATATGCTATACTGCTAATGAAAATAAATTACTTTAAAGAAAACTTACCGGTGATTAATACTGTATCAGTGCCTTTCAAAACTGATTAAAGCATTGATGTATAAAAAAATAGAAAAAATTAACGTCTATATAAAAACAGATTCGCTAACAAAATATTACAATGAAAGTTTAAAATTACTGCTTAAAGTTAAATAACGCATCGTTAGATATATAAAAAAAAATCATTTTTTTTTTAAGAACATGAACGAAAAACATTATTAAAGTACTCTTCATGAATAGGCTGATTCTACTATACGAATATTAATACGTCTTGACTTACAACATGATGAAAAATCTCTTGTTTTGTAAGGAGTTTAATTAATTCTGCCTATTCAGCTGCGGTGAAATTCATCAGCGAAAATAGAATTTTTCCTCTGTTAATCAGCAAATAAATACCTGAAGTGTTTCAAAAAGATATATTAATCCACTTTTATGAATTTATGTCCTTCGATGTCTCAAGCTAAGCTTTATTTGTGTAAGTGGTGTTTCCATAAATGTTGCGATATACAAGTAAAGTTTTAATTAATCAGGTGTTTTGTAATTATAATATTCGTTTTTATGCATATAAAAGAATAAGATTTAGATTTTTGTTTATATAAATTATCGAGGCAAGTTTTGAAGTTATTAAATTAGCAATGCTTTAGTCTTTTTATTTATTTATTTATTTATTATTAATATAGTTTTTTAACTAATAGCTGCTATAAATTCTCTATTTTCTACTTCAAAGTCGTAACATAAATTTATTGTAACGTCACTATAAAAAGTATGTCCTATTTGCGGCCAGAAATTTTTTGTAATTTGAGAAAATACGTTCTGACAACGTAATTTTTTCGTAAATTACGCGTATTTTCTCAAATTACAGAGACTTTCTGGCAGCAAATACATAAAAGCGGCAAAATGCTTTCGATTAATTCGTTTCATGTAATTTGAGAAGTATTTAATCACATTCAATACTATTATTTGAAAAAAGTAGCATACATTTTAAATTGATCCAATGTATGTTTTCATTGATTAATAAATGAACTTAATTTTCAATTTCTCAACATCAATATAGCGATATTAATTTACAATTTTAAAATGAAATTTGCATTTTCTTAATCACTCGCTCTTACGGAGAATTATTCATCAAAAAGGTATTTATGAATTAATGCACAAAATTTAAAAAAAGTAGTCAATAAAAACGTTTATATTATTCAACAAAAATTTAATATTTTTGCTTAAAATAATTGATTTCTGCAAATTTATCTCAGGTTAAGTTTAAGAACAAATGAATGTGTTAAAATAAACAAATCTTTCAAACTCTGATATCTAAATTTTACAATCTTATGTTAATCTGTACAAAGCATATTCCCAAAATTTTTCTTGTTTCGAATAACTATATTTTAGTTTTAAACATTATATATTTTATATTTTTAATTTTTTTTTTTCATGTGTGTGTAAATGTAAATATAATACGTATTCACTATGTTTAATTCATTTTAAAATATGCAGAACAAAGTGCACTTGCATAGTTAATTTTTTTTCACTTACGTTGGCTTTTTAACACGCTTTTATTAGCTTCACTTGTATGTATGTTTGTATGTGTGTTTGTATGCTTGTATGTTTGTAACCGCTCTGCGAACAAACAAAAAATCTATATTGTAAAAAAAAAAAAAAAAAAAAAAAAAAGACTTTCCCTACGTGAACGCTGTGGCTGTGAGGTAAAGCTCCGCGCTACAAACCTAAAGGTCTAGCGTTCGAGTCCAGTCAGGGGAGGTTTTTTAAAAATGGTTTTTGTTTAATTCTAAATTATTTTAATTAAAGATTTAAATGTATGTAAATATTATGGTGTGTCACTCACACGATTTTCTCTTACCCTGCATTTTAATACTAAGATAGATATTTTCTGCTTTTTAGTTCAAATTTCTATAAAAGCGTGTTCTTTAATTTTTTAAAACTATAATATTATTTTACTTAAAATTTAAGTTTAAATATGACATGAAGCAGGAAAGAAAATCATATTTTTACTTTCCGAACACTATAGTAAGGAAAGTATTGTAATCATGTCAAAAATCCAAATTTGAGATTTTGATGTTTCTATACATTTCGAGATCCCCTGAGTCCGTTTTCACTATTTTGTGATAATGTATGTATGTGTGTATGTCTGTGGGTGAACACGCTAGCGTCTAAACGCTTCGAATAAGCTGAAAAATGGTACGTATATCGTAAGTCACCATAGTACGAACCCTATTGATTTTGGTGAATCTTGCACTTATAGTTTTTTTACAGGGACACAAAAAAAATTCTTTATCATTATGGCCTACCGGACCAAAATCTTAAAAGTGCGATAGCATTTAAACGCCTTATTCAATTGAGCAAAAATTTCTACAAATATTATAGGTCACAGATACTCATTCTGTAGAGATTTTGGAGAATCTAGCATTTGTAGTTTTTTTACAGGGATACAAAGAAAAATTATTTATCATTATGGCCTATGGGGCCAAACTTTTAAAAGTGTTATAGCGTCTAAAGGCCTTATTAATCTGAGCAAAAAATTTATACGCGCGTTATAGGTCACAGTTGCACCAACTGTATAGATTTTGGTGAATTTAGCACTTACAGTTTTTTTACAGGGACACAAAGAAAAATTCTTTATCATTATGGCCTATGGGACCAAATTTGCGATAGCATCTAAACGCCTTATTCAATTGAGCTGAAAATTTATATGAATATTGTAAATCACTGTTGCACTAACTATAAGCATTTTGGTGAATCTAGCATTTATAGGTTTTTACAGGGACACAACGAAAAATTCTTTATCATTACGATCTATGGGCTCAAAGTTCAGTAGAGTTAAATAAAACATCGTGTAATATACGGAAAAAAATACTCAAACACTCTATTACGGTTTTCTCTCTTTTGTTTGTTTAACAACTCCTCTTTCTTTACTTTAGCTACAAAACTGTTAATTACTCAAAGTTCGGAAAGTCGAGTGGAGTCACTCCAGATTTTTTTTTTTTTAATCTGCTTATAAAATCATTTTACATTATCCTTGTTAATAATATATTCATTCCCCTATTATTACAATATTTTTAAACGGGAAAAATTAAAAATGAAATTATGCGTTTATATCGTTATAGAGAGTAACGTTTAATTCAAATAATTTATGTTGACAAAATAGTGCGACGAAATTTAAAATTATAGCCTAAATATCCGTGACGCCCCGTTAGATAAATAAACAAAATAAAATAAAATAACGACTTTTTTAAAGAGAATGAGTAAACGAAGAAAATTAATAAAACACTCCTATTGAATAGGCTGCTTTGAATACGTGAATGTTGCTCCGTCTTGACTTACAACGTGATGGAAAAAAAAACTTCTTGTTTTGTATAGGTTTTAATTAATTCTGCCTATTCAGGCGCGGCGACATTCATCAGCGAAATTAGAATTATTAGAATTTTGTCTCTTTTAATCAGAAAATAAATACTTGAGGTGTTTTAAAAAGATAAATTAATCCACTTTTGTGCATTTATGTCCTTGGATATATCTAACTAAGCTTTATTTGTGTAAGAGATTTCAATATTCATAAATGTAGCCAAATGCAATAAATTTCTAATTAACCAGTCATTTCGAATTAAAATGTTAGTTTTTTGTTTATAAAGGAATAAGAGTTAGATTTTGTTTACAAATCATCAAGCCATGGTTTGATATCATTAAAGCACCAATGGTTATGCATTTTTTTTTTTTTTTTTTTTTTTTTAGTAGTAGTAGAATTTATTAATTTTTAGGTGTGAAAAATCTTCCTTAAATGAATTTTGCTCATCAAAAGTCGTCACACAAAGTTAATTTGATGTAAGTAGTTAGGGAGAAGATATTTCAATTTATTTATTTTAGTTTATTTTATACCTATTTAAGCAAATTCAATATTACTTTTAAAGAAAAATTACTTAAACTAGGAAGTAAATCTAAAGAATAATTTCAATGATTAATACATAAATTTGTTTTTCAGTCTCTTAACCTCCTTAAAACGGTATTAATTAACAATTTTGAAATGCCCTATGCATGCTCAAATCATTAGCTGTTATGGAAAAATACCATCGAGGCACGGTTTTAATTTAATAAAACGTTTAATTCATTTTAATAGATGCAGAACAGAGTGCACTTGCATAGTTTTTTTTTTTTACTTAAAATTTATGTTTAAATATGACATGAATCAGGAAAGAAAATCATATTTTTTTATCTGTTTTTAAAATCATTTTACATTATCCTTGTTAGTAATCTATTCATTCCTCTATTATTATAATAATTTTAAACGGGAAAAATTAAAAATTAAATTACATGTTTATATCGTTATAGAGAGTAACGTTTAATTCAAATAATTTTCGCTAACTAAATAATGCGACGAAATTTAAAATTATAGCCTAAATATCCGTAACGCCTCGTTAGATAAATAAACAAAATAAAATAAAATAACGACTTTTTTTAAAGAGAATGAGTAAACTATTGAATACGCTGCTTTGAATACGTGAATGTTGCTCCGTCTTGACTTACAACGTGATGAAAAAAAAACCTCTTGTTTTGTAAGGGTTTTACAAATTATTAAGCCATGGTTTAATATCATTAAAGCACCAATGGTTAATTTTTTTTTATTAATTAATATGTGTGAAAAATCTTTCCTTAAATGAATTTTGCTCATCAAAAGTCGTTACACAAAGTTAATTTGATGTAAGTAGTTAGGGAGAAGAGATTTCAATTTATTTATTTTAGTTTATTTTATACCTATTTAAGCAAATTCAATATTACTTTTTAAAAAAAATTACTTAAACTAGGAAGTAAATCTACAGAATAATTTCAATGATAAATACATAAATTTGTTTTTCAGTCTCTTAACCTCCTTAAAACGGTATTAATTAACAATTTTGAAATGCCCTATGCATGCTCAAATCATTAGCTGTTATGGAAAAATACCATCGAGGCACGGTTTTAATTTAATAAAACGTTTAAATCATTTTAATAGACGCAGAACAGAGTGCACTTGCATGGGTTTTTTTTTTTTTACTCAAAATTTATGTTTAAATATGACATGAATCAGGAAAGAAAATCATATTTTTTTATCTGTTTTTAAAATCATTTTACATTATCCTTGTTAGTAATCTATTCATTCCTCTATTATTATAATAATTTTAAACGGGAAAAATTAAAAATTAAATCACATGTTTATATCGTTATAGAGAGTAACGTTTAATTCAAATAATTTTCGTTAACTAAATAGTGCGACGAAATTTAAAATTATAGCCTAAATATCCGTAACGCCTCGTTAGATAAATAAACAAAATAAAATAAAATAACGACTTTTTTAAAGAGAATGAGTGAACGAAGAAAATTAATAAAACACTCCTATTGAATAGGTTGCTTTGAATACGTGAATGTTGCTCCGTCTTGACTTACAACGTGATGAAAAAAAAAAAACACCTTGTTTTGTAAGGGGTTTAATTAATTCTGCCTATTCAGGCGCGGCGACATTCATCAGCAAAATTAGAATTATTAGAATTTTGTCTCTTTTAATCAGAAAATAAATACTTGAGGTGTTTTAAAAAGATAAATTAATCCACTTTTGTGAATTTATGTCCTTGGATATATCGAACTAAGCTTTATTTGTGTAAGAGATTTCAATATTCATAAATGTAGCCAAATGCAA
Organism: Salticus scenicus; assembly: GCA_963930645.1. Taxonomy (NCBI): domain Eukaryota; kingdom Metazoa; phylum Arthropoda; class Arachnida; order Araneae; family Salticidae; genus Salticus; species Salticus scenicus. The sequence goes on along the minus strand of OZ005659.1, from coordinate 131,390,494 downwards.
GTAAATTTCTAATTAATCAGTTATTTCGAATTAAAATGTTAGTTTGTTTATAAAGGAATAAGAGTTAGATTTTGTTTACAAATTATTAAGCCATGGTTTAATATCATTAAAGCACCAATGGTTAATTTTTTTTTATTAATTAATATGTGTGAAAAATCTTTCCTTAAAGGAATTTTTCTCATCAAAAGTCGTCACACAAAGTTAATTTGATGTAAGTAGTTAGAAAGAAGAGATTTCAATTTATTTATTTTACTATATTTTATACCTATTTAAGCAAATTCAATATTACTTTTAAAGAAAAATTACTTAAACTAGGAAGTAAATCTACAGAATAATTTCAATGATTAATACATAAATTTATTTTTCAGTCTCTTAACCTCCTTAAAACTGTATTAATTATCAATTTTTAAATGCCCTATGCATGCTCAAATCATTAGCTGTTATGGAAAAATACCATCGAGGCACGGTTTTAATTTAATAAAACGTTTAATTCATTTTAATAGATGCAGAACAGAGTGCACTTGCATAGTTTTTTTTTTTTTTTTTTTTACTTAAAATTTATGTTTAAATATGACATGAATCAGGAAAGAAAATCATATTTTTTTATCTGTTTTTAAAATCATTTTACATTATCCTTGTTAGTAATCTATTCATTCCTCTATTATTATAATAATTTTAAACGGGAAAAATTAAAAATTAAATTACATGTTTATATCGTTATAGAGAGTAACGTTTAATTCGAATAATTTTCGTTAACTAAATAATGCGACGAAATTTAAAATTATAGTCTAAACATCCGTAACACCCCGTTAGATAAATAAACAAAATAAAATAAAAAAACGACTTTTTTAAAGAGAATGAGTAAACGAAGAAAATTAATAAAACACTCCTATTGAATAGGCTGCTTTGAATACGTGAATGTTGCTCCGTCTTGACTTACAACGTAATGAAAAAAAAAAAACCTCTTGTTTTGTAAGGGGTTTAATTAATTCTGCCTATTCAGGCGCGGCGACATTCATCAGCGAAATTAGAATTATTAGAATTTTGTCTCTTTTAATCAGAAAATAAATACTTGAGGTGTTTTAAAAAGATAAATTAATCCACTTTTGTGCATTTATGTCCTTGGATATATCGAACTAAGCTTTAGTTGTGTAAGAGATTTCAATATTCATAAATGTAGCCAAATGCAAGTAAATTTCTAATTAACCAGTTATTTCGAATTAAAATGTTAGTTTTTTGTTTATAAAGGAATATGAGTTAGATTTTGTTTACAAATCATCAAGCCATGGTTTGATATCATTAAAGCAAAAATGGTTATGCATTTTTTTTTTTAGTAGTAGTAGAATTTATTAATTATTAGGTGTGAAAAATCTTCCTTAAATGAATTTTGCTCATCAAAAGTCATCACACAAAGTTAATTTGATGTAAGTAGTTAGGGAGAAGATATTTCAATTTATTTATTTTAGTTTATTTTATACCAATTTAAGCAAATTCAATATTACTTTTAAAGAAAAATTACTTAAACTAGGAAGTAAATCTAAAGAATAATTTCAATGATTAATACATAAATTTGTTTTTCAGTCTTTTAACCTCCTTAAAACGGTATTAATTATCAATTTTGAAATGCCCTATGCATGCTCAAATCATTAGCTGTTATGGAAAAATACCATCGAGGCACGGTTTTAATTTAATAAAACGTTTAATTCATTTTTAATAGATGCAGGAGAGAGTGCACTTGCATAGTTTTTTTTTTTTTTACTTAAAATTTGTGTTTAAATATGACATGAAACAGGAAAGAAAATCATATATATATATATATATATATATATATATTGTCTACTTTTAAAATCATTTTGCATTATCGTTGTTAATAATCTATTCATTCCTCTATAACTGTAATAATTTTAAACGAGAAAAATTAAAAATGAAATTGCATGTTTATATCGTTATAGAGTGTAACGTTTAATACAAATAATTTTCGTTAACAAAATAATGCGACGAAATTTAAAATTATAGCCTAAATATCCGTAACGCCTCGTTAGATAAATAAACAAAATTAAATAAAATAACGACTTTTTTTTAAGAGAATGAGTAAACGAAGAAAATTAATAAATCACTCCTATTTGAATAGGCCGCTTTGAATACGTGAATGTTGCTCCGTCTTGACTTACAACGTGATGAAAAAAAAAAAACCTCTTGTTTTGTAAGGTGTTTAATTAATTCTGCATATTCAGGCGCGGCAACATTCATCAGCGAAATTAGAATTATTAGAATTTTGTCTCTTTTAATCAGAAAATAAATACTTGAGGTGTTTCAAAAAGATAAATTAATCCACTTTTGTGCATTTATGCCCTTGGATATCTCGAACTAAGCTTTATTGGTGTAAGATATTTCAATATTCATAAATGTATCCAAATACTAGTAAATTTCTAATTAATCAGTTATTTCGAATTAAAATGTTAGTTTTTTGTTTATAAACTAATAGGTGTTAGATTTTGTTTACAAATCATCAAGCCATGATTTAATATCATTAAAGCACCAATGGTTATGATTTTTTAGTAGTAGTAGTAATAGTAGTAGAGATTATTAATTATTAGGTGCGAAAAATCTTTCCTTAAAGGAATTTTGCTCATCAAAAGTCGTCACACAAAGTTAATTTGATGTAAGTAGTTAGGGAGAAGAGATTTCAATTTATTTATTTTAGTTTATTTTATACCTATTTAAGCAAATTCAATATGACTTTTAAAGAAAAATTACTTAAACTAGGAAGTAAATCTAAAGAATAATTTCAATGATTAATACATAAATTTGTTTTTCAGTTTCTTAACATCATTAAAACGGTATTAATTAACAATTTTGAAATGCACTTTACCTGTTCAAATCGTTAGCTGTTATGGAAAAATACCACCGAGGCACGGTTTTTATTTAATAAAACACCAATCCTTTAAATAATTTTGATAGCATTAACAGTATTTTTTAATTGATGACTATAAGATTCTCTCTTCTTCATAATTATTGTACTATTATTATTGTTATTAGATGATGTGCTCTAAGATTCTCTCTTCTTCATAATTATTGTACTATTATTATTGTTATTAGATCATGTGCTCTAAGATTCTGTCTTACACACGTAAAATTTCTGGTAATTATGCATATTCTGAAAAAGAGAAAGTCCCCTTTTCTCCTGAAAATTTTGCATATTTTTAATATTTCTCCTTTTTAGATGAATGAAGAACTTTGATATTGTAAAAATGTTTTTATTTGTACCGATATAATGGTATAAATATAAGATTTTCTAATTAAATTTTAAGTTTTATTTCTCATTTAAAGTAAAACAGCTTTTTGATAATTTATAAAATTAATGCTTACTATCCTTGTAAATATAATATTTTTTAAAGTTAATCTGATGCTATTGTAAATGTTTCAAACGAGTAAATATTTACAATAAAACTAAATCATTATGTATATATTTATTATTATTATTATTATTATTATTATTATTATTTGTTTTGTATTTGTATACTTTTTGAAAAAATTTTATAAATTTTTCCTTTTATTTCAAACACGTTACGGAAACTCATATTTCCGAAAATAAAAATTAATAATAATGTGCTAAAGAAAATAAGTTACCTATTAGGAAAACTTCGTTTAGAGATTAACATTGACTATGATTATCATTTTGCCAATGCCTTTTAAACTTTACGGAAATTTTTATATATAAAAATAAAGTAAAATTTTAGGAAATACTCCCTGAAAATTTTAAAATATAACATACAAGTTCGCGTTGCTTGATAGGATAAATATATATATATATATATATATATATATCAAAATTTCATAAGAGATTGAGTGATGGAATAACACTTAGAAGTACTCCTTGAATGGGCTTCTTTAAATATATAAATATTACTTTGCCTTGACTTACAACATAAGGAAATGAAAAAAATGTCTCTTGTTTCGTAAGATGTTTAATTAATTTCGCCTATTCAGCGGCGACAAAATTCCTCAGCAAAATTAGAATTTTGCTTCTGTTAATCAGCAAAGAAATACCTGAGGTGTTTCAAAAAGATAAATTAATCCATTTTTGTGAATTTGTGTCCTTGGATTTATAAAACTAAGCTTTATATATCTATGAAATATCAGTAAAAGTTTTAATTAATTATGTATTTGTAACTAAAAGATTCTTTTTCAGTTTATAAAAGTAAGCGACAGATTTTGTAAACAAATCTTCAAGGCAGGGTTTGAAGTAATTAAAGCAGCAATGCTTAAGAAATTTTTTATGTTATTAACACAGTTTAATTATGAATATTTGGGAAAAATCTCTTCTTAGAAATATTTTACATTTCCAAAGTCGTCACACAAATTTATTGTGAGGTAGAAAACCAAAGAAAGAACATTTCAATTTATTCAATTTAGATAATTTTAGTATTTAAGCAAATTTGATGATATTATTAAAAAAGTAACTTAAAATGTGAAGTAAATCTAACTAATAATTACAATGATTAATGCGGTACATGACACTTTGGTCCCGAGGAAATTTTGGTCCCACTGTTTTGGTCCTGATATCAGGGGTATTCAAAGCATTACAAAAAAAGGGGGGGGGGGAGTTTTTCATATTTCGAATTCTTATCATTTGACATGAAGAGATGGGAGTAAAAAAAGTCGAAATTTTTTTATTATTATTATTATTATTATTATTTTGATTATTATTCTGTAAAAAAAAAAAAAAAAATTGCAGTAACAAATAGAACTGAAAAAACGTTTAAAATTTGAAGATTTAGATTCCTTTTTTCGTACTATGGAGGAAAAAGAGCAACAAGTACATGTAGAAATTTTGAGCAAAAGAGAACTTAGACGAACATTTACTATTGGAGGGTTAAATATCTACAACCTTTGTTGAAAATTATGTAACTACAGGACACATGGAACAGAAAATTTATTATCTCGGTTAGAATTTTGAAAGATAAAGGGTATTAGTTATCAGCGAAGATATAAGCATTGTTAATTTATTCAAGTCTCCTAAATTCCAGTTTAAAGAAATGTACAAAGTTTTTACTATAGAACATTGTAATACGTCTCTTAATTATCAAATTTAGAGTGTTCGAACACAAAATTTGCAGAGAATCGATGTTTTATCCAAGCATCCCCTAAATGTTACAGTTTGATAGCAAAAGAAGATGTGAGGAACCTAAATAATGATGATCAGGCGATTTTATTTGCACAGATTTGTTAAACATGAGTTACTATCTAATCTGTCAATCCGGATATATTTTTCAAACAATGAAAATAGTTATCAGTCACACAGATTTGGAAAAGAGGTTTTCTTCCATTGCAATCTCTCACAATTCTGGAAAATTTCGGTTCAAATCCCCTTTCTGCCCCTATATTTAAAATTCAATGATTCTCATCTGCACTTTCTTTTTCTCAATTTTTTTATTTAATTTCTCTCTATTTTATTATTTTTTTAAATAAATTCAGACTTTATCAATAAATAATCTTAAATGAGCAATCTTTTCTAAATAAGAAATTATTAATGTTATTGCTAATAATACTTTTAAATCGACAATAATTTTGTCACTAATAATTTCCCGATGGGCAAAAGAGGCAAGTGCTCAGGTCCCCAGGTATAGAGGGTCCTCAAATCAACTACCTTTTAAAATAAAAAAGAATTTTATATGGATCCGAAATTCATATTGTTTACTTTTATTATAGAAGCAGCCGCGAATTAATGATTTTGCCCTGGGTCCTAACTTCTGAAAGTCAGCCCCTGGTTTAAATAAAATTAAATGTTCGTAAAAAAAAAAAAAAAAAAATCCGCGGGACAGAAATTTTCTGGATCTCAATGGTCAGGGAGCAATCATAACGTCGAAAACGTATATATTTACCTATATGATATTCCTTAAAAAAAGATATTCTAAGAGCACTTATTTCTTCCATATGAAAAAATATGCAATCATATTAAAAAAACTGATATATATTTAAAAGATTGCAAAAAATTAGCGGGACCAAAATGAGCAGGGACCAAACTTTTTTCGGGACCGAAACGGCAGGACCAAAACGGCGGGACCAAAATGGCGGGACCAAAGTGACCTGTTTCGGATTAATACATAGACTTAATTTTCAGTTTCGTAACATCCCTAAAATAACACTGAACAATTTTTAAATGTAATTTTCATCTTATTATTATCTCTTCCTAACCAGTATCTGTATCCTAATAGAAAATCTGTATCCTGTTAGAAAAAACTTATCAATAGCTTCTTTAAATTTTAACTGTTATTTTAGCAATAATGTTATTATTTTTTACAATAGGTGCAATGCAGAAAACATGAAACAAATTATTAATTTTAAAATAACAATAATAATAATAATAATAATAATATTAATATTAATAATAATCTGTGTTCAATGGAATACATTTAAAATTTTTGCTTAAATAAATACATTTTTGCTTTAAGAAAAACTTTCATCTGTTATGATTAAAAGACGAATGAGTGTGTCAAAAATAAACAAAAATTTTAGCATTAATATTTAAATGTTATGTAGTCAATTATTTAAAATATATTCGAGTAAACTTCTTAGTTTTCTATTTAAACATATTTTAGTTTTTTAAGATTAAATTGGTTCTTACTTTTTTTTTCCCCCCATAATATCTACAAATATATTTTCACAGAAGTTAATTCTCTCGAATAGATTTACTATTATGTGTACTTTTACATTCTTTTTTACTTATATTTAATTTTTCGAATTAAAATTTAAATTTGAAGTCAAAGAAAAATTTAAAAATTAATATTTTTTATGCATGTTAATTATCTATTTATTTCTCTGTTGTTATTATAAATATATTAAACATTGATTAACTTACGATTAAAGAAATTAAGGAACGATTAAAGGAATTTTTTTGAATATCATACAAAATAGTTATGTTATGTTATTTATTTATTTATTTATTTATTTTTCATATTAAAAAACATGCATTTTGTATTTATTCACATTTCAAAAAATTATTGAAATTATTTTGGATTTTCTTCAAAAGCATTATGTAAACTTGTAATTAATTCTTCGGAGAAAAGAAATGAATTGCTAGTAAAAACATATTAACATTCATACAAACTTATTAAGTATTAATATTTCAAAATTTTCTTTTAAAATTTATTGAGAGTTTTTATATATAAAAATAACTTTAACGTTTAATTCAAAGCATTTTCGTTAACAAAATACTCCGATGAAAATATAAAATTCAAGCCCAATAATCCGTAACGCTTCGTTGAATAAAAAATAAAGAAAGAAAGTAAAATAAAATAAAAATAAAGAAACTGGGTAAACAGAAAACACATTAATAAATACTTCCATTGAATAGACTGCTTTGACTATGCAAATGTTACTCCGCCTTGACTTACAAAAAGATGAAAAAATATCTCTTGTTTTGTAAGGAGTTTAATTAATTCTGCCTATTCAATCACGCTAACATTCATCTGCGAAAATAGATTTTTACCTCTGTTAATCAGCAAATAAATACCTGAGGTGCTTCAAAAACATAAATTAATCTACTTAAATTAACCTAAGGAATTTACGTCCTTGGATGTCTTCATTTATGTGAATGATGTCATACATAACTGTGTCGACATAAAAGTAAAATTTTAATTAATCAGGTATTTGTGATTAAAATAGTGCGTAATTGTTTATAAAGAAATAAGTGTTAGATTTTATTTACAAATCATCAAGGCAAGATTTAAAGTTATTAAAGCAGAAATTCTTGTAAATTTTTGATTTTATTTATCTAAGAGCCGTGAAATAGTCTCTTCAAATGTATTTTTCAAAAATTGGCGCACAAAGTCATATGATGTAAAAAATCAGCGAACAATATCTCAATTTATTCGCTTTACTTATTTTTTAAATATTAATATTTAGCATAATATTTAATAATAATAATATTTAATATACTTACTTAATATATTTTTATACTTATTTAATATACTTAATAATATTTAATATATATGCTTAATGATAATATTTAATTTTTAAGTATTAATATTAATCAAATTTAATATTATTAGTAAAGAAAAATAACTTAAACTTTAAAGTAAATCCCAACAATAGTTATAATGATTAAAACATAAACTTAATTCCACACTGTAAAAAAAAAAAATTGTAAAATCACGGTATTTGACCGTATAATTTTAGGGGAAATGACCGTTTTGCTACCTAAACGGTCATAATCCGTAAATTAATGTTTTGGAAGCATAATTTAGGAAATAACCGTATAATTTTACGGGAAATGACCGTTTTGCTAGCTAAACGGTCGTAGCCCGTAAATTGTTGTTTCGAAAGTATAATTTTTTGAATTTTTACGAGAAAAAGCCGTTAATCTACGCAAATTGCTCTTATCTTTCACCAAACCATTTTCTTACGAGAAAATCTCTTCAAATGCTATCATTTCAGTGACATCAAGAGAGAATTCCATTTTCTTCCATTTTCAAACTGAAACTATGATTGTTATTTATACTAATTGAATGTGTTTAATTATGCACGCATGATGTATAGAAAGATGATTTGAAGCCATATTTCTAAAACACAAATTACAACCTAATAATTGTTTTATCCACGAACCGCATTTTTTTAATTTTTTTTTTTTTTTTTTTTTTTTTTTTTTTTTTTTTTTAAGCATACAGCATTCTAATTGCTCTTAACCCTTTAGTTAAGTCTTAGAAAACGGAAAATTTTAATGTTGTTTCCACATTGCATTTTTTACAATATGCTAAAATAAAGTTTATTTCAATATGAAATGAATATGTAATTAACCATTTGAAGGTAAGTCTTATGATTATTATGTATGATCTTCACTGTTAAAAAACAAAGCTGTTTTCAGATATGTACATTACATCATATATAGCAGGTTCTGCTCTCGAAATACTTCAGTCCTCTCTTCATTCAATGGATTTAGATTTTGGGAATAAGGCCGATTGACTGCTATAGGTCCTAGGCCAGAAGGTGAGTGCCTCCGTGAGGGGTCTTTCTAAAGGGTCCAAGCCCGTATTTACTCAAGTTTCGAAGAAAACCACGGAAAACTCCGAACGGCTAGGCAGACGAGCGCGACCTGGGATCGAACCCGGCACCTTATGTCTACCAGCTTTGAGCGCAGAACCGCTCGGCCGCTGGTGGGCTCCCTTCAATGGAATACAGCTTAAAAAAAATAAAAAAAAAAACTCTTCTGCTATTCTAAAAAGTGCGAATACGCCTAGTACTTCATAAACACCGTTTGAAATCGGCCTTATAATGAAAACCTGTTTGGATGAATAAGAATTAGGCTCTAGTTATTTCTTCTTTGCACCCACTACTGAAACCGAAAGATCGAAAACCATGAAAAAAAATCGTATTAATTGGAGATACAAATTCTCTGTATTTATGTAAAAGATTTATTATTATTATTCAAAGTTTATTCTGCGTCTCGGTTAATTTTCAGAGATCTCACATAGTTTTCAAAAGTTTCATTCTCTTTTTTAAAAAGGGTGAGAAATTCTCACCCATTATTTACCTCTAATGAGAACCTTGAAATAAGACTACCTCTTTAGCGCTAGTGTTTACGAATAAAAAAGGCCCACCAGCGGCCGAGCGGTTCTGAGCTCGAAACTGGTAGACATGAGGTGCCGGGCTCGATCACAGGTCGCGCTCGTCGGCCTAGCCGTTCGGAGTTTTCCGTGGTTTCCTCCGAAACTTGTGTAAATACGGGCTACGACCCCTTAGAAAGACCCCTCGGAGGGCACTCCCCCTCAGGTCTAGGACCTACAGAAGTGATTCTCAAATCCAATCCAGCCCGTTTACAAATAAAAAGGATTTCGAAAAATAGTTAAATTTTCTTTCACAAAATTAAGTATCGTAGTCTTTATAGAAAAAAAAAAAAAAAAAAAAAAGCTTTTGTTTTTTCAATATAAGAATTGACTGACTTCTTAATTTTGTCAAAAATAGGAAATTTAGATATTAAAATAGTCTTAAAATAAAATAATTTTTATGCATAGTTTGAACGTTAACAATTTAATCACTGTAAAAAATATCTGTAAAAATAAAGCACTTTTTTTGACATAAATACAGCATAGGTTGCTGCAAATTTGTATAGCTAGTTCTGTAAAAATAATTGAAGATTTGTTACTTTACATTGTGCTGTAAATCAGTTTAAAAAAAAAAATTCCAGAAGTCTTTTGGTGCGTATGACAAGATTTATCAACTAGTGAGTTCTGATGTTGACTTTATCTGTTTTTGTAAAGAAAAGTCTTTGTGATCCCAACGGTGCGGTTGGCATAGCGCTGGCCTTTGGCACAAATGATTGTGTGTTCGAATCCCGGGCTACCCAAGAAGGTTTGCTTCGCATGAAAATTAGCTTTTGCGTGTAAAAAAATAAATAAGTTTTTTAGTGTTGTGGATTACTCCCTGCACGCATGTGTAATAATTGAAGAAACATTTTAAAACATTCGAGGAACTCAAACTTTAACTTTTCATTTTACGGTTAATGCTACTTTTTTTTTGCAGGTTGGTTGTATGTTTCAACACAACGTAAAATTACTGGCGATACATCATTCATCGTCTAAATGTATTTTTACGGATTTTGACTGGAATCTCTGCTGCCGGGCTTTGCCCGTAATTTTACTGCAGCATTTTTTACAGTGCAGTTTCATAATATCCATAAGACTATAGAAAAAAACAGTTTTGAAATGTAATTTTGGTTTCCCTAATCACTAGCATATATATCAACGATTTTTTAGAAGACTTTTATTGAAATCGGATTTTGTTATTGTGTTTTCGTATCATGCTAATAAACAAGGCGCCTCCACTTTAAAGTAAATGTAAGTGAGTTTTTTCGCGGCTCGTTGGCTCAGTTTGTTAGAGCGTCAAGTTGATAACGCGATGGTCGTGAGTTCGACTCCCGAGAGACCGATGTATTAGCTTTTACAAATAGTTAACAGAAAAAGTGTTAATTGATAAAAGACAATTTTTTTATTGTCTACACAGTATCCGAGAATTTTTGAAGAGTTTTTTTAAGAAGCCTTTTTTAGATACTAAAAAAGCACAAAATAAAAGTTAAGTAAAAAAAATAAATAAATAAATATTGTTATAAGAGCTTTTTATTGAAATTGGATTTATTTTATCGTGTCTTTGTGTCGCGCTGAAAAACAAGGCGCCTCCACTTTAATATAAATTTAGACGAATAGTTTCACACTTGGTTAAAGCGTCATGTTGATAACGCGAAGCTTGTAGGTTGGATCCTCGCAGGCCGATGTGTTCCTTTTTTGCAGATAATTAATCGAAAAGATTTAAATTGATCCATGACAATCTTTCATTGTCTACACAATATCCAAAGAAGTTTTGATAGTTTTTTTTTTTTTTTTTTTTTTTTTTTTTTCCCTTAAGAAGGGTTTTTTTTTTTTTTTTTTTTTTTTTTTTTTTTTTTTTTTGAGTTACTAAAACGCACAAAAATAAAATTTCAGTAAAAAAGTAACTAAGTAAATAAATAAAAATAACACTGGAAGTTTTTTATTGTGGAGCCCTAAAAAGCATAAAATAAATATTTATTCATGCAGAGACATGCTATAAAACCATAAAAGTTTCAACAACAAGAAAATTTTAAAGAAAAATATAGGTATTTCACTTTTGCAAAAGTTGAAAATTTTTAAATATTCCAAATGTTTTAAAAAGCATTCGAGAACAATATTCTTTTTGTATACGTATTTGTTAAATTTTTCTAGCATGTTCTATGAATTTTTCTTGACTGTTCCTTTACTTTTGGTTAGCGCGTCATGCTGATAACGCAATGATACTAGGTTCAGTGATAGAAAGACGATATGGTACTTTTTTGCAGATAATTAATAGAAAAGATGTCAATGGAAATCTTCTGTTGTTCTTCTCCTAGGAAATATTGATTAGTTTTTTTTTTTTAAGAATCTTTTCCCTTTTTTGCAACTAAAAAGCACACAAAAAAAAGTAAAAAAAAAAAAAAAAAAAAAAAAAAAACATTTTTTAACATTATAAGCTTTATATTGTGGAGCCCTAAAACGTATAAAATAAAACTTTATTCTAGCAAAATACATGCTGCAAAGAAATAAAAATTTTAATACTAAAAAGAATTTAGAGAAAAATATGGAACCCTTTGCAAGAGATAAAACATTTTTAAATGTTCAAAATATTTTTAAAACTTTCAAGATCTTTGAAATTTGTGACTTAACGAATACTTACACAAAAACTAAAAACTAAGAATATTGGTCTCGAATACTTTTTTAAATATTTTGAATAATTAAAAAAATTCACCTCTTGCAAAAGGGGAATATCTACATTTTTCTCTAAAATTTTCTTAGTGTTGAAACTTTCATTTCTTTATAGCATATCTTTGCCTGAATAAATTTTTATGCTTTTTAGGACTCCACAATAAGAAGCTTCTGATATTAAAAATGTTTTTTACTTAATTTTCTATTTTCGAAATTAAATTGAGAATTTAAGTTTCTTCTTTTCTTACTTCTTCCTTTTATTATTACTAATATTTTACTTAACATGTAATGTATAAAATTTGAAATAAAGGATTAATTAAAAAAAAAAAATACACTTTAAAAAAACTTAAATTTGCCTTCAATAAATCACAGATTTAAGATTTGTCCTCAAAACAATAAATTTCTGCGGACTTTACTTTCATAGGATTACATTATGAATAATTATACTCAAATGAACAAAACTTTTAAACCTCAATATTTAAATCTATTACAGTCATGGAAAAGTATCTTCTAATAATTACAAAAAGAATTACACATTTTCCCTAGAGGTAATATATTCCAATAGGTGCATAATCAGATGTATTTTTGCCTTTTACTCTCTTCCATTCTGTTCTTGAATTCAAACTGAAGGAGTAACGTGGGTATCGTACGGTAATAAAAGGAATATTTCCTCTCTGTCACTCTGTCTCTGTCTCTCTCTTATATATATATATATATACACTAAGCGACAAAAAAAAAAGCCGCACTTGGATGTTTTCCTTTTCGCCTTCTACAACCGCCAATTTTATCGTTTAAAAAGCAAATTTTCGAACAGATTTTACTATGTTGTCCTTCACATACACTTTAGCTTTGAGTCTAGTGTTAAAAACAAAATGCAATTGTCAGGAAAATTGTAATTTTAGAATTTATTTCAAAAATGGTAAGAATAAGGCAGTTAACGATGACACAAAAAGTATTAATTTTTAAATGAAAATCAAAAAATATTTTAATACGTGAGATGGCAAAATAATTAAATGCTAACGAAATATTGGTAAAATGAATTTTAGCAAAATATATATTTTTTTGGCCGTTTAAACTGGGAATTTGGCTTTAGGCGGTCATGTTGCTCATCCAAGCAAGATAACCGCAAGTTAAAATGCGAATGTTTAAAAAATCGATTTGTATCATGTTCAGAACTTAAAAAAGATTTTAAAAAAGTGTATAGTAAATTACTTTCTTCAAAAACAATGCGGGAACAATTAAACAAAGCGGGTTAAAGAACGGAAGATCTGCGAAAAAAGCCATTATTAAGGAAAATAACTAGAAAAAACAATACTTTAGTTGACCAAAATTTAAAAACATTATCAGTTAATTATTAAGCTGAACTGGTTTTCTCTGATGAATCAAATTTTCTTTTTTTCGTGCAGTTGAAAAAAGCTAGAATGAAGACGAAAATGTGACCAACATAATGAAAATCGCACTTTTAAAACAGTGACACATTCTCCGTACATTATGGTACGGAGGTGCATAACTTTTCAAACACTCAGGCAAATTTTTATGCTCAAGGGATCAATTAACTCGAAATAAAACACAATCTTCATAAAAGTGGTGCCTGACCGACTATTTTGGAGGTATCTTAGACATTTCCGTAAACAGCATTTGAAGATAATAAGGCAGCTTACTACACGGCGTCTGTGGTAAGTTTATTCAATTCAAATTGTCAAAATTTCTTATACATTCCCATGAGAACCTATAATTCTGTAAGTAATCATATTTTTTTTCACTTTAAGTTAAATACCACAAAGGATATAGTAGAATTTCTTCTTTACCAAACATGGAAATGGTCAAAATCGCGATCCGCTCGAAAATGTTTCGTCTATAAAAAGGCGGGGGAGAGGGGAGAGAATTCGAAATTTGCAGCCTATAACTCTGCCAGAACTAGAAAAATTTATTTGTGATATTTGGCATATTGAAATTTCTGAGATTTATATTAAAACACTGTATAAATCTATGCCATTGCGCATTAATGCAGTAATTCCATATAAAGGTGGAATTAACCCAATGCAGAATACATATTTTTAACAAAAAACTGCTTAGATCTAACAAGAGGTATCTTAGACATTTCCGTAAACAGCATTTGAAGATAATAAGGCAGCTTACTACACGGCGTCTGTGGTAAGTTTATTCAATTCAAATTGTCAAAATTTCTTATACATTCCCATGAGAACCTATAATTCTGTAAGTAATCATATTTTTTTTCACTTTAAGTTAAATACCACAAAGGATATAGTAGAATTTCTTCTTTACCAAACATGGAAATGGTCAAAATCGCGATCCGCTCGAAAATGTTTCGTCTATAAAAAGGCGGGGGAGAGGGGAGAGAATTCGAAATTTGCAGCCTATAACTCTGCCAGAACTAGAAAAATTTATTTGTGATATTTGGCATATTGAAATTTCTGAGATTTATATTAAAACACTGTATAAATCTATGCCATTGCGCATTAATGCAGTAATTCCATATAAAGGTGGAATTAACCCAATGCAGAATACATATTTTTAACAAAAAACTGCTTAGATCTAACAAATAAATAGTTTTATTTCATATATTAAAATATAACTTGTTTATTTCATATAATAAATCATAATAGAATGCAAAGTGTATAGTTATTGCATTATGTTCAAAAAGAAAGTTTTATGCAGATTTTTAAAAAGTACTTCGTAAAGTGCAATAAAGCGAATTATAAAATCGAAAATGTACATAGGTATCATTTCATCCCATTGGTATTATGCAAACAAGACAGTTTTATTTGTTTCAAACATTAATTTTAAAGTTATTACAAATAAAAAAGGTATAAGTCATTTTTTCTGCAGTGCGGCTTTTTTTTTGTCGCTTAGTGTATATATATATATAATAAATTAAAAAAAACATTATTCAAAACTTTGAGCATATAAAAAACAAAATTTAAAAAATATTTTTAAATATTTTTATTGAAAAATATGGAAAATTCTACTGGAGGGTCCGGATTTCACTGCTCGGCATGAAAATTGACCCCAACACCACTTTTTACAAATTCTTACGTAAAATGACCTTCTGATTCCGAATATGACACCCATTTTGCCCTATCGCCCACCGTTTTTTAGAGACGATCCTCCATTTTTATTACTTTTCGGTGGTTTTATGACTATAAATTTGATTTTTTTTTCGGGGGGGGGGGGGTGTATTATTTTAACTGTTAAATATCTTCTGAGGGCTACAGAGTTGGAAAATTCTAAAACATGAACATTTGCGACAAGGGGAAAATTTAGAGGGGGAGGGGATTTGCCACTGAAATTATGTACTACATTTTTATATATGTTTTTTTTTTTAATCTATTATTAATGTTATTTATTAAACATTATATATTTTTTGTTTTTAAATCTTAAATCAATTCTTTTTCATTCTCCAAATGAAATTCATAGTCATAAAATTACCGTACAGTGATAAAAAATTGAGAGAAGGGGTGGTGTCCCCAGAAAACGGAGGGTGGCAGAGCAAAATGGGGGGCATATTCGGATTCATTAGGTCTTTTCACATAAGAATCAGCAAAAATGGTATCAGAGTTCGATTTTTTTTTTTTTTTTTTTTTTTTTCAGCGCAGTGTTTCCAGCAACCCTTTAAAAAAGCCGTGGACGCTATTTTTAAAACAAAGTCACCTACCTTATCTAAAACTTACACACTTCTTCAAAATAAATTTGACTAGTGATTGAACGAAGGATTTAAAAAAAAAATTGAAATCTGAATGTTTGGCAGGGTTTCATACAAAAACAATACAATTTTTGTATACTTTACCCTACGTGTAATTGCTTTGTAAAATTAGTTGTAATCAAAAAAAGCGAAAATCCTTCGTTCAATCACTACTCAATTCTATTTTGAAAAAGTGTGCAAAATTTCAATAAGATTAGTTTATTGTGTTTTGAGAAATCGTGCCCACGATTTTCTGACAGGTATTCAAAAACCAGGACACACCAGCAAAGTTTTCCAAAATTTTTGATGAAAATTCTATAAAATATTGTAATAAGCTTTAAATGTGGATTATCTAACAATGAAATTACATGTCTTTATCGTTATAAAAAAAAATTATTATTATTATTATTATTTCATATTTAAAAAATATTATTTGTCTTCATGTCAGTTTCATTTTGAAGAAGTGTACCAAACTTCAATAAGATTATTATACAGTGAAACTTGTATAATTCGAACTTGTTTAATTCGAAATTCTGGATAATTCGAACATTTTACTCGGTCCCTTGAATTTTGTATTAAAATAATGTTAAAAAATCGTGGATAATTCGAATTCTATTTTGGATAATTCGAATTTTTCATACGATTACCTTTAAAATATTACAGTAAAATTTGTTCCCGAGATTTTTATCAGCTAATATATTTTAACAGTCTTTCAAAAGAAGGATAAGGAAATACAAGAGAAGACCCTAACTAGCTCATCAGAAGATATGGTGCATATACATGAACTTCGAGGGTTTTTTTAATTGAAAGTCATGTCTAATGAAGAAGATTCTATTTTTGTATCAAGTCATATGCTATGACACAAAGATTGTACTTAAAGAAGAAATAAAAAATATCTGACTATTTTTAAAAAAGTGTTGAAATAATTAAGGTCGTAAAAAATATTGATTTAATGGGAAGGAAATGTAGCAGTATTCTTAGATATAAAGTTTATGTGTAAAATCTTTGATCGTAGAGTTTTAATTTTTTAATTTATCTCTTTTTTTTTTTTTTTTTTTTTTTTTTTTTTGACAAAATAGTATATGTAATTCGAATTTTTGGATATTTCGAATTTTTTTCTGGTCCCTTCAACTTTGAATTATCCAAGTTCTACTGTATTAGTTTTTGAGAAATCGGGCCCACGATTTTCTGACGGGTCTTTGAAAACTAGTACTCACCAGCAAAATTTTCTAAAATTTTTAATAAAAATTCTGTAAAATATTGTAATAAGCTTTAAATATGGATTATATCTAACAATAAAATTACATCATTATTTAAAAAAAAATCATTATTATTATTATTATTATTACTCATATTGAAAAATGCAATTATTTGTATTCATTTGTATTTATGTCAGTTTCATTCTGAAGAAGTTTGCCAAATTTAAAAAAGATTAGTGTATTAGTTTTTGAGAAATCGTGTCTACGATTTTTTGACGGGTTTTCAAAAACCAGGACTCAACAGTAAAATTTTCCAAAGTTTTTAATGAAAATTTTATAAAATATTTAATGAGCTTTAAATGTGAATTATCTAACAATGAAATGACATGTCTTATCGTTATAAAAAAAAATATTATTATTATGATATTTTTATATTATTTCATATTGAAAAATATATTTTTTGTATTCATTCAGTTTTTTTTTAAAAAAGTGCTTGTATGTGTTTCATTTTTCTATAAGCATGATATGTGAAAAGTAACTAATTATCAAAAGAAAAAAATCAGTAATAAAAATCTATTAATTTTCATGAAAACTTATTAATAATTATTCTATCATCAAAACCTTTTAAAATTTTTTGAACATTTTTATATATAACATAATTCAACGTTTAATTTAATGTATTTTCGTTAAAACAATATTGCGATGCAAATTTAAATTTACAGATTAAAGACCGGTAATTCCTCGTTAGAGTATTCAATGGATATCTTTGAATATGTGAATCTTGCTACGTCTTGATGAAAAAAATATATCTATTGTTTACTAAGGAGTTTAATTAATTCTACCTACTTAGCTGCAGCGAAATTAAAATTTTGCCCCTTTTAATCGGCAAATAAATACCTAAAGTGTTTCAAAAGAAATGAATTAATCCACTTTTGAATTTATGACCTTGGATTTCTCAAACTAAGTTTCTTATAGATATATATATACATAAATGATGTCTATACTCATAAATGTTGTGAAATGAAAGTACACTTTTAATTAATCTGGTATTTAAAATTGGACGATTCAGGTTTTTTACTTTCCGAACATACATACATGTAATCGTGTCAAAAATACGACAGAGATTTTGGTGTTTCTATACGTTTTGAGGTACTCTGAGTTCGATTTTACTATTTTTAGGATGATGTATAGGTATTTAAGTATGTGTGTGCGCGCATGTGTGAGTGAGTGAACACGACAGCGACTAAATGCTTTGTTCGAATGAGCTGAAAGTTGGTACGTAGAATATTCGTCACCATATCCCGAACTCTATTGATTTTGTGAATCTAGGTCTTATAGTTTTTTTACAGGGAAACAAAGAAAAATTCCTTATCATTATGGTCAATGTGCCCAAATATTTTAAAGCTCGATAGCGTGTAAACGCTTTATTCGATTGAGCTGAAAATTTATACACATATTATAGGTCACAGTCGCACGAACTGTATATATTTCAGTGAATCTTGCACTTATAGTTTTTTTTTTACAGGAACATAAAGAAATATTATTTATCATTATGGTATATGGGCCCAAATTTTTTAAACTGCGATAACGTCTAAACGCTTTATTTGATTAAACTGAGAATTTTTACGCATGTTATAGATCACCGTTGTACGATTTGTATAGATATATCTAGCACTCATAGATTTTTACAGGGACACAACGAAAAATTCTATATGCTTATGATCTATGGGCTCAAATTATTTGAAGTGCAATAGCATAAAATTAAACAATGGAGAAAAATGCTCAAACCCCTTATTATACGTTTCACTTTTGTTTACTTAACGACTTGTCTTACTTTAATATATTTATGCAATTAAAGTATATTAAATTTATTATTAAGTTTTATTACTTAATGTTCGGAAAGTCGAGTGGAATCACTCCAGATTTTTTTTTTTTTTTTTTTTTTTTTTTTTTTTAATTCTTTTTTCAAAGATTAGGCAACATATTTTGTTTATAAATTTTCGAGTCAAAACAGAAAGCTATTAAAACCACAATGCTTTCTAAATTTTTGATATTAATAAGAGAATGTACTAACTAATAACTATGAAATTATCTTTTCAAAAGAATTTTCTTTTTCATCACATAAAGTCATCGCACAAAGCTATTGTGATGTGAAAAATCAGAAAGGACAATTTCAAACCATTTCGCTTCATTTCATTTTTTAAATATTTAAGCAAATTCGATATTATTATTAAATAAAATTAACTTAAACTGTGAATAAAATCTAAACAATAATTAAAATGACTAAATTTTTTTTCAGTTACTAAACATCCGTAAAGCGTACTAACTAACAATTTGAAGATATAATTTGCATTTCCTTAATCACTAGCTATAATTGAAGAATATTTATCAATGTTATCTTTGATGTTCAACTGCAATTTTAAGGTTATTATAACTTATATATATATATATAGTTAAGATGTAGTGCACAAAACTTAAAACAAATTATTATTATTTTTATTATTATTTTATTTATTTATTTACTTATTTATTTATTTATTTATTTATTTATTTATTTTATTTTATTTTATTTTTTCAGTGGAACACAGTATTAAGATTTGCTTTAAATTAGCAGATTTCTGCAGACTTTTCTCTTTAAAGTAAAATGATAAAAGGATTTGTTAAAAAAAAGGAAAAAATTTTAACAATAAATATTTAAATCTTAAAATCTCAACAATATCTTAAACTTAACAATAAATCTTAAATCTTAACAATAAATATTTAAACTTAAAACTAGATATTTAGAACAGTTTTCCATAAACTTCTAGTTTTTTTATTTAAACATATTTTAGTTTTAAAGATTGTATGGTTTAGTATGATTTCTTTCTATACGTACATATATATTTTCCTAAAAATTCATTTTTTTAAATGGATACACAATCAAGTCTACTTTTGCAGCTATTTCTTTTATATTCACAATTTCGAATTAAAATTTAAGTTTGAATATGAAATCAAATATTTTCTTTATTATTATTGAATGAAAATTAATGTTTGTTATCAATGTCAATTATCTCTTATTATCACAAATAATTAAACATTGATTAAACAACAAGAAAATTACATGTGTTTATCACTATTTTTTTACTTTCCAATCACTATAGTGTGGAAAGTATTGTAATCATGTCAAAAATCCGAATTACAGATTTCCATGTTTCTGTACGTTTCGAGGTCCCCTGAGTCCGTTTTCACTATTTTTACGATCATGGATGTGTGTGTGTGTGTATGTCTGTGAGTGAACACGCTAGCGTCTAAACGCCTTGTTCGAATAAGCTGAAAGTTGGTACGCATATTGTAAGTCACCATAGTACGAACCCTATTGATTTTGGTAAATCTAACACTTATAGTTTTTTTACAGGGACACCAGGAAAGATTCTTTATCATTATGGCCTATGGGGCCAAATTTTTAAAAATGCGATAGCGTCTAAACGCTTTATTAATCTAGGCAAAAAAATTGTACACACGTTATAGGTCACAGTTGCACGACTGTATAGATTTCGGTGAATTTAGCACGTACAGTTTTTTTACAGGGACACAAAGAAAAATTCTTTATCATTATGGCCTGTGGGACCAATTTTTTAAAAGTGCGATAACATCTAAATGCCTTACCAACTATAAGCATTTTGGTGAATCTAGCATTTATAGGTTTTTACAGGGCACAGCGAAAATTTATTTATCATTATGATCTATGGGCTCAAAGTTCAGTAGCGTTAAATATAACACCGTGTAATATATGGAGAAAAATACTCAGACACTCTATTACGGTTTTCTCTCTTTTGTTTCTTTAACAACTCTTCTTTCTTTACTTTATCTACAAAACTGATAATTACTCAATGTTCGGAAAAATCGAGTGGAGTCACTCCAGATTTTTTTCACATTATATGTATGCTTCTATACTCGTTCACTTTTTAAAAAATGTGTAATAATTTTCTTTATCTTTCATAAAGCATTCTATGTGAAACAGTAATTATTTTTCTGCGAAAAGAAAAGTGAATTACTAAAGAAAACTTTTAACATTCATGAAAACTTATAATGAGTAATATTTTATCAATTTCTTGTAAAATTTATAGAAATTATATATATATATATATATATATATATATATATATATTAATCTTTAATTCAAAGCATATTCGATCACAAAATATAGATAAAAAAGTAAAATATTATAACTTAAAAATCCGTAACGGCTCAATGGATAGGGAAAAAAAAGAAAGAAAGAAAATCGAAATTTTTCAAGAGACAACGTGAACGGAGAACATAATAAAACACTCCTATTGAATATGCTGGTTTGGCTATACGAATATTACTCCCGCTTGACTTAAGTTACAACATGATAAAAAAATATCTCATGTTTTGTAAGATGTTTAATTAATTTCGCCTATTCAGCCGCGGTGACATTCAGCAGCGAAATTAGAATTTTTCCTCTGTTAATCAGCAAATAAATACCTGAGGTGTTTCAAAAAGATAAATTAATCCACTTTTGTGAATTTTTATCCTTGGATGTCTCAAACTAAGCTTTATTTGTTTAAGCAATGTTGATATTCATGTATGAGGTGAAACACAAGTAAAGTTTTAATTAATCAGGTATTTATAATTATAAGATTTTATTTCATTTTATTTATTTATTTAGTTTTATCTATAAAGGAATAATAGATTTTGAGGCAATGTTTATATTTTTAATAGAATTTATAAATTAAAAGCTGTGAAATCATAAACATTTTTTTTTTTTTTTTTTTTTTTTTTTTTTTGTCACATAAAGTTATTGTAATGTAAAAATGCTGGAAAATGCCTTCGATTTATTCTTTATATATAAATCGAGAAATATTCAAATAAATTAAAAACCTTTATTAAAGTAAAAAATTTTAGCTGTAAAGCGAATCTAAACTATATTTTTAAGGATTAATACATAAACTTTTTTTTCAATTTCCAAAATCAGTAACATTGTGTTAATTAACTGTTTTGAAATTAAATTTACATTTCCCTCTTCACTAACAATCATGAAAACAAAAACACATTTAGGAATATCTCTATCGATGATAAACTGCAGCTTTAAATTTTTTTATTATTATTGTTATTGTTTAAAATGTACTGCATAAAATTTAGAAAAAGGACATATAAAGCTTTTATCATATTCAACATTGATTTAAGAGTTTTATTTATATTTGTAAACTTCTGTTGACATCGCCCAAGTAAAAAGGCAGAATCAGTGTGATAAAATAAATAAATTTAAACATTAGTAATTAAAAAGTATATTGTCAGTAATTTAGATAACTTATTCCTTTTTTTTTTTTTTTTTTTTTTTTTTTTAATATTAATATTACTAATTTTATAAATTTTTAGTAACTTTAATTGCTTAATTAAACTTAAATTCAATCACTTCGAATATATATATATTATCCTAGCGGGCAATCAAAAAAGTAGGATCCGCGTACTTTTCTTCGAAACAGGTAGCTCTATATACTGGGTAACAAATAAACTACTTGTACCAAGTCAAAAAGAAGCAATGGCGGCATTTAAGCGATTGCTGCTATGTTACACGGCTGAATAGAATTCTTCGAAAAAGTAGGTTTTATAAGATCTGTTATAATTTAAGCAATAACTTTCCTATTTATTTAGATACACAGCCTTTCATGCACAGACATATAACTTGGTTTACTTAATAAAATATGTTTTTAGATTTATATTACACTTGCTAATTTTGTTATGTTTCTCGGGGTCATCCAGTAATATGACCTAATATAGGTGGCCACGTTGTCGGCTAAAATTATTCATTATGTAAATAGTTTTGAATCTATTATGTGGTTCGTTATGAATCCATAATTTGGATAGGATGTGACAGAAATAGGCATTATTTAATTTGTTTCTGACATTGTTGGGGGGTCTATTATTATATCTGTTATTTTTGAATCATAATTTTCAAATATTCCATTTTCTTGTTTTCTTTTTATTATTATTATTATTATTTGCGACACTTTTTTCCCCCATTTTAAAAATAAATTATGTATATGTGATTGTAAAACTCATTTTATTTCATTATGTATTTTTATAATTACTTTTATATCATTTATTTTGCAGATAAAAAGCAATTTACAAATTTTTTTAAATGAAGAATCATTTTTCCCTTTAGTGATAGTAAAATAATCCTTTGGACCCTTTAAAAAAAAAATATATATATATATATATATAATAAAGATGATCTATTAAGCATAGTAGAAGCCAAGCAACAGATACAAGATCACTGAAACACCAATGACCAATAAGATTTTTAAAAAAAACTCTATTAGTGGATGAAATACACTAATGCAAAGAAACCAGATCAATTAATTAACAGATTGCAAAACAAACGAATCAATAAAGTAACACAACAAATCTTAACTTAAAACCATAAACTTATCAAAATCAAAGAAAAAAATAACCTAAGAAACACAAGATAGGAAGGAAGGAGGCAGACGGCAAGACTTGTGACTTGCCTGTGGGGTTAAACTAGTTTCACGCCAGCAACACTCACCCAGCCTGCCACGACCAGAACAGGAGCCATATGGATTTAAAAAAGCAAAACCTCAAAGCAGATGAACAACAATGAAACCACGAAGCAACAATGAAATTCACCGATTGATAACATTGTGTTAAATAGTATAATTAGAATTTTAAATGTAGTTGACAAATCAAAAGAAAGAAACTGAAATTTTATTGGAGAAAGAAAGTTTGCATAGTAATTCAAAGTAAATGCAACAAGCCTTCTGCTTTTTTTTTCTTTTTTATTTCACAAACCCACCCAACCATCCAGTCTTACAACACCACCCCACCTCCGTAATCAAACATCTGCCCACCCAACCGCTACCTTTTTTATTGTCTTTTATTATTTAATAAATTTTTTGTTAATATACACAAAAGTGTACACAGCTTATATATATATATATTACCCAGTTTAAGTTTAAAATATTGCATAAGTACGCTTATAATACAAAATATAGTGTAAAATACACTGGCAAAGGGCCAAAGTTTTATTTAAACATTTCTGTTTTTTTATACAAAAATTTTCCTTTAAGGGGATCATTTTAAGCCACCTTCCCCTATTGCAGAAAATTTCAAATAAATAATTAATAATAAAAATAATAATAATAATAATAATTAAATTTAAAAATTTAATTACGTCTTCTATAAATCACAGACTTATATTTCGTTCTTAAATTAATAGATTTCTGCGGATTTAACTTTTATAAAATTACATTATGAATTATTATATTCAAATAAGCAAAAGTTTAAAACCTCAATATTTAAATCTAATACATCTAACTAGTTAAAAATATTTTCTAATAACTACAAATAACGTACATATTTTCACTAGAGTTAATATGACAGAACAGTTGTATAATCAGATGCATTTTTGCATTTTACTCGTTTATATTCACTCCTTCTAATTGAAACTTAAGTAGTTACGTGGATTTCGTAGGCTAAAAAAAAAAAGGCATATTTACTCTCTATCTTGTTTTAAAGACGTGTGGGAAATTACAAAAATAAATAAATAAATAAAATAAAATAAAAAATGGTGTATTAGTTTTTGAGAAATTGTGCCAATCGCTCTTCTGGAGAATATCTGAAAACCAGGACCTATCAGTTAAATTTTTCAATCAAAATTTTATAAAATATTGTTTAAACATTTCTATTTTATATGATAAAAACGTTAAATAAAAAATTTTGTTTATTATATTTATTAAAAGAAAAAAATACAGAAAATATGCTTTTTTTAAAAAACTAAAAAACCTTTGCAACACTTTAAGCTTAAGTGTAAAGTAAAAAAAAGTGTCTAATCGTTTAGAAACATTATCTTTTATTGTCCATATATGTATATAATTTTTATCATTTTTTATATTCAAAGAAATACTTTTTGTATTCATAATTTTTTTGAGAAATGCTTGCATATACTTCATTTTTCTACAAGCACGATATGTAAAAATAAAGAAAAAAATTACTAATGAAAATTTATTAAATTTCATGAAAGCTTAATAATAATTATTATTTTATTAAAACTCTTTCAAATTTATTGAAAATTTTTATGCCTAAAATAATTTAACATTTAATTTCAATTATTTTCGTTAAAAAAATATTGCGATGAAAATTTAAAATTACAGCTTAAAGTTCCGTAATGCCTCTTTAATAATATTGAATAGGCAGTTTTGAATATATGAATATTGCTCCATCTTCATTTACAATATAGTGAAAAAATATTTCTGGTTTTCTAAGAGTCGAATTAATTCTGCCTACTCGGCCGCAGCGAAATTAAAATTTTGACTTTGTTAATCCGCAAATAAATACCTAGGGTGTTTTGAAAAGATAAATTAATCAATTTTTGGAGAAATCATGTTCTTCGATGTCTCCATATACGTTTTATTTGTATAAATAATGTCTATACTCATAAATTTTGTAAAATGCAAATATTGTTTTAATCAATCACGTAATTAAAATTGAGCATTTTTTTTTTTTTTCTTTCAAGAAATAAGGATTTGATTTCATTTACAAATTATCGAGGCAAGATTAAAAATTATTAAAATCTTAATGCTTTGCAATTTTTTTTATATCAATAATGAAATTTATGGATAAATAGCTGTGAAATTCTTTTTCGGAAAACGTTTTCCTTTTCAAAAATTATGCCACAAAGATATCGTGATGTAAAAAAATCTGTGAGAACATTTTCCAATTTATTCGCTTTACGGAATTTTTAAATATTTCAAATCTAGTAAATTTCAATTGATTCAATGTTATTACTAAATAAAATGAACTTAAATTTTGAATTAAATCTAAACAATAATTAAAATGATTGCTGTATAAAGTTATTTTCCAGTTTCTTAACATCTATAAAGCGGTATTAATTAACAGTTTGAAAATGTAATTTACATTTTCCTAATCATTAGCTATTATTGAAGAATATTTACCAATATTTTCTTCGATGTTCAACTGGTTATGAAGACTATTATTTTTTATTTAAGATGTAATGCACAAAATTTGCAACATTTTAATCTAGGTTGAATGGAACACAGATTTATGATTCTTGCTTGAATTAGCAAAAGTCTGCATACTTTTCTTTTAGAATAAAAAGCATAAATGAAATTTGTTATAATAAGCAAATTTCTTTTTAACTTTAAATATTTAAATCTTATATCATAGTTGTCAAATTTTATAATTTATTCTGGAGATTGTTAGTCCCGACTCTTTTTCATACCAGTTTTTAAGTGTACTTTTTTATTTCGTTATTATAGTTATATATTGGAAAAAATATTTCATAAATAAAGTCGTGAGAAATATGTTGTATAAATAAAGTCTTGAGAAACAAAGTCGGAGCTAAAAACGCTACAAAAATAAGTTATAGAAGTTGGAAACTCTGTATGTAGCCAAAACAGATTTAAACTAATCAAAACAGATTTAAATAAGCATTCTCACTTTTCTATTTAAATGTATTTTAGTTTTAAAGATTCTGCAGATTCTTGTTTTTTATTTTATTTTATTTATTTATTTGTTTATTTTTATTATTTATTTATTTATTTTAATACCAGGAGAGCCAAAAGTTCGTTAAAGCGTTAAAAATCTATTTCTTTCTTTTCCTTTCTTTTTTTTTTTTTAAAGGAAGAATTAATGATAAAGATGTACAGTTTGCAAAAAAGGGGTAAAAAAAAAGTCGGATTTTGTTTAGAAGCAAAATAATGCCGATTTCTGGTTGTGGTGCTATTTGAAATCATTTGTGTACCATTCATCCCCTTCAACATTGGAATGTTGCCGAATTAGAGACTCTTTTTATTCAACTACCACCAATAAT
This sequence comes from Salticus scenicus, assembly GCA_963930645.1. Classification (NCBI taxonomy): domain Eukaryota; kingdom Metazoa; phylum Arthropoda; class Arachnida; order Araneae; family Salticidae; genus Salticus; species Salticus scenicus. The sequence goes on along the minus strand of OZ005659.1, from coordinate 131,363,491 downwards.
TTTGAGAAGTTATGTTTGATAAAAAGACGATTAATCTTCGAAGTGATTAGGTAACAGTTACAATTCATATTTGTTGGTTGATATTGAATTTAAAAAAAATCCCCAATCTGGCAACACTGCTCAAAGGTTCTATATGTCGCGAAACTACTGCAATTCATTCCGACATATCGCATTCAGCTGTAATGGGTGTTGTGAGTCGCCTTAGAACTGTCTTACAATGTGCTGGAGGTTATGATAATACTTGTTATTGCACGAAAAATTGAATGGAATGTACTGTTGTCCTGTTCATTATGTTTCGGGTAGTCAGCGTCCTCTACCAGTCACTTTTACAACTTTTTCTTGCTTCTAAACAAAATCCGACTTTTTTTTTACTTCTTTATTGCAAATCGCACTACATCGTCGTTATTCCTTCCTTTTTCAAAAATTTTTGAAGTTTGAACAAAGTTTTGGCTCACCCGGTATATATATATATATATATATATATATTTTTTTTTTTTTTTTTGAATTAAAATTTAAGAAAAAATATCATTGAAAAAATATCTTTCTAATTGCATGAAAATTAATATTTGTTTCCAATGTTAATTATTTGTTTTTTCCCTAAAAATATTGAACATAGATTAACTAACAATGAAATTACACGTCTTCATCATTTTTTTGTTTTTATATTAAAACATATGCTTAAAATATATACACGTTTAAAGAAATGAGTAATTTTCTTCTATATTTCATGAAAAACACTATGTGATATAATAATTATATTTAACTGAAAATAAAAGTGAGGAGCTAAAATAAAATATTAACTCATATACTCAAGACTTATTAAAGTTTAAATATTTTATCAATGTCTTTTCAAAGCATTTTTGTTTACAAACTATTGATGTACATTAAAAAATCACGTAACCTAAAGATCCGTAACGCCTCAGTGGATAAATAAAAAAGATCGAAATTTTTAAAGAGATTGAGTGAAGGGAGAATATTAATAAAATACTCCTTTTGAATAAGCTATTTTAACTAAGCGAATGTTACTCCTTCTTCACTTACAACATGATGAAAAAATATCTCTTGTTTTGTAAAGAGTTTAATTAGTTCTAGCTATTCAGCTGCAGCAAATTCCTCAGCGAAATTAGAATTTGTCCCTATGTTAATCAGCAAATAAATACCTGAGGTGTTTCAAAAAGATAAATTAATCCATTTTTATGATTTTATGTCCCAAGCTAAGCTAGCTTTATTTGAGTAAGTGATGTCGATATTTATATGTGTGGCAAAATACAAGTAAAGTTTTAATTAATCAGGTATTTGTAATTATAAGATTTTTTTTTCTTTAAAAGGAGTAAGAGTAAGATTTTGTTTACTAATCATAGAGACAAGGTTTTAAATTATTAAATCAGCGGTGCTTTGTAGATTTTTGTTATTTTTAACAGATTTTATAAACTAATAGCTGTGAAATTCCTTTGTCAAAAACATTTTCTTTTTCAAAAATTAACGGAGAAAGTTACTGTGATGTAAAAAAGCTGGAAAATGGTTTCGGTTTATTCACTACATTTAAATCCAGAAATTAAAAACTATTATTCAACAAGATGAAAACTATTATTAAAGTAAAAATTTTAAACTGCAATCAAGAAGTCTAAAGGATATTTTAAAGGATTAATAATTAAACTTTTTTTTTAATTTCCTAAAATCAGTAACATTGTATTAATTAACTATTTTGAAATGGAATTTACATTTCATTCTTTACTAGCAATCATGAAAAAATATTTAGAAATATTTCTATCGATGATAAATTGCAGCTATAAAGTTTTTGTTATTATTGTTTTTATTTAACATGTAATGTATAATATTTAGAAAAAGGACATATAATTCTTTTATCCTATTAAAGACTGATTTAGGAGTTTCTTTTCTTTTCTTTTTTTTTTTTTTTTTTTTTTTTTTTTTGTAAATTTCTGTTGACTTTGCTCAACTGTAATGGCAGAAAATCTGTGTGATAAAATAAATACATTTTAACATTAGTAATTAAAAGATATATTATCAGCTGTTTAGGTTACTTGTTCCAGTTTACTTATTTATTTATTTATTTTAGGTATTTTACATTTAAAGATTTTATGGGCTTTAATTATTTTTAATACTATTATTACTGAATTAATACACTTTTTATAACTTTTATTGCTTAATTAAGCTTAAATTTAATTACTTCGTAAAAATATTATTTTACTTAAGATGTAATGCATAAAAATTTTAATAATTAGTGTTAATATAACAAATAAATTAATTAATTAATAAAAACACCTTAAAAAACTGAAATGTGCCTCTAATAAATCTTTCATTTACTATTTTTCCGTAAATTAATAAATTTCTTCGGACTTTACTTTTATCAGAGTTTTTAAAAGTTTTAAACCTCAATATTTAAATCTAATACATCCGTATTTTCTAATAACTACAAATAAATTACGGATTTTCACTAGAGTTAATATATTGGAATAGGTGTATAATGAGGTGTATTTTTACATTTTCTCAATTATATTCGAATTGAAACTTAAGGAGTTACACCGGTTTAGTATGCGAAAGAAAAGACCTTTTTTTTCTCTTTTTCTCTTTTAGTATTAATATATATATATATAATTCAAAATTTTGAGCATATAAAAGAACAACACTTAACCCGTTAGTAGTCGCTATCGGCAGCGCCACCTATTACAGATTGCGAACTTTTTATTTAACTGTCCCCAATATTTTTAAGAAGTGATGTGATCGACGTTAAATCGATTTTATTCGCGTTTTATGTATATCAAATGCCACTTCTAAAAATTTTTGGTGGCTATTGAATAAAAAAATCTGGAAAAACTAAAGATTGGGCGGCAAATCGACCAACTAGCGACTACTAACGGGTTAAACAATAAAATACAAATATTTCATTAAAAATTTTGGAAAATTGAACTGGTTTGTCCTGGTACCCAAAAATCCTTTAAAAAAGCCATGGGTACAATTTCTAAAAATTAAGTCGCAGATTTTATTGAAATTTTACTCGCTGTTTTAAAATGGACTTGACTAGAGCTCAAAGGAAGGATTTTAAAGAAAATTGAAATTTGGATTTTTTGCAGGGTTTTATGTAAAAACAATGCAATTTTCGGTACATTTTACGCTAGGTGTGATTGCTTTGTAGTTGTAATCGAAAAAAAGAAAAAAAAAAAAAAGAAAAGAAAACGCCTGCAAAATTTCAATAAAATCTGTGTATTAGTTTTTGAGAAATCGTGTCCACACGCTTCTTTAAAAGGTCTCTGAAAACCAGAAACCTGCAGCTAATTTTTTTTTTTTTTTTTTTTTTTTTTTTTTTTTTTTTATGAAAATCCTACAAAATATTGTTTAAATGATAAAAATTTTCAATAAAAAATTTTGTTTTTATAATTTAAAAAGAAATATATATATATATATATATATATATATATATATATATATATGCTTTAAAAAAAAAAAAAAAAAAAAAAAAAAAAAACTTTTGAAACTTTAAGCTTAAATGGGAAATTTAAAAAAAAAAAAACTCTTTTAATTGTTTAGAAAATTGTTTTTTTTTTTTTTTTTACTATCTATATATATATATATATGTTCGTTTATCTCTATTATGAATGTTTTCAATATGGGTTATCTAACAATGAAATTGCGTGTCTTTATCAATATAAAAAGTATTATTATTATTGGTATTATTAACATTTCATCTTTAAAAAAATATACTTTTTGTATTAATTCATTTATCAAAAAACGCTTGTATAGGTTACATCTTTCTACAAGCACGACATATAGAAAGTAATTAATCAGAAAAATCAGCAATAAAAATCTATTAATTTTCACAAAATGTTACTAATAATTATTTTTTTATGAAATATTTTTTTTTAATTTATTGAACATTTTTATAAATAAAATAAATTAACATTTAATTTAAAGCATTTTCATTAAAACAATAATATTATGAAAATTGAAAACGGCAGCTTAAATATCCGTAATACCTCGTTAGAGTATTGAATAGGTAATTTTCAATATGTGAATCTTACTCCGTCTTGGTTTACAATATGATGAAAAAACATCTCTGGTTGCCTAAGAAGACCACTAAATTCTGCCTACTCAGCCGCAATGAAATTAAAATTTTTACTTCTGTTAATCGATAAATAAATACCTTAGGTGTTTCAAAAAGATAAATTAATCGATTTTTGTGAATTCATGTCATTGAATGTTTCTGGCTTAGTTGTATTTCTATAAAGGATGTCTATACTCATAAATGTTGCAAAATGCAAATAACGCTTTAATTAATCAGGTATTTAAATTTGAACAATTCATTTATTTATTTTTTATTTTTTCAAGGAATAAGGGTTTTATTTTGTTTACAAATTGTCGAGGCAAGATAAAAAATTATTAAAACCTTAATGCTTTGCAATTTTTTATATTAACAATGAAATTTATAGACAAAGAGCTGTGAAATTCTCTTTCCAAGAACATTTCCTTTTTCAGAAGTTATCACACAAAGCTATTGTGATGCAAAAAATCTGAGAGGACATTTTCCAATTTATTCGCTTTACGGAATTTTTAGATATTTCTCATCCAGTAAATTTCAATTCATTCAATGTTATTACTAAATAAAATGAACTTAAACTTTGAATTAAATCTAAACAATAATTAAAATGATTACTGTATAAAGTTATTTTTAAGTTTCTTAATATCTATAAAGAGGTATTAATTAACAGTTTGAAAATGCAATTTACATTTTCCTAATCATTAGCTATTATGGATATTTTCTTCGATGTTCAACTGCTTATTATTACTATTATTTTTTTATCTATGATCTAATGTACAAAATGTGCAATATTTTCATCTGGGTTCAATGGAACACAGAATTTGTGCTTAAATTAGTAAATTTCTGTAGACTTTTTTCTGCGAAATAAAAAGCATAAATGAGTTTGTTAAAATACGAAATAAAATTTATTATTAAAATCTTATATCATAATTGTCAAATTTTATAATTTATTCTGGAGCATTGTTAGTCACAATTCTTTTTCTTACTGCAATTTTCAAATGTATTTTTTCTTTCCTTATTGTAGTTATATATTGTAAAAAATGTTCTATAAATAAAGTCCTGAGAAATAAAGCCGGGGCTAAAAATGCTACAAGAGTAAATTGTAAAAGTTGGCAACTCTGTATATAGCCAACTATTCAAATTAGATTTACTTAAGCTTTCTATTTTTCTATTTCAATGCGTTTTAGTTTTAAAGATTACGTGGATTTTTATGCTTTCTTTTTTGACCAGGCGAGCCAAAAGTTAGTTAAAACTTTAAAAATCTATTTAAAAAAAAAGGAAAGGTAAAAGATAAAGATATGCGGTTTGCAAGAAAGAAGTAAAAAAAAAAAAAAGTCGAATTTTGTTTAGAAGCAAAATAAAGTCCATTTCTGGTTATGAGACTATTCGAAATCACTTGTGTAAAGTTCATCTCTTTCAACATTGGCCGAACTCAAAGGTTATGTCTGTCGCGAAATATTGCATTCAGCTATAATGGGTGTTGTGAGTCGCCATAGTAATGGCGTATAATGTGCTGGAGGTCATGATAATACTTAAAACCCGAATAAACTACTACGTCAGAAACGCCAAAAGAAAAATGTTTGCGATGCATACAGCTGTTTCGGTAGCCTTAAGCGTACCGTTTTCAGTGTTCTTTCTTTTTGCACTGAAGACGGTACGCTTAAGGCTACCGAAACAGCTGTATGCATCGCAAATATTTTTCTTTTAACGTTTCTGACGTAGTAGTTTATTCGGGTTTTAATATTCCAACGCCAAGTCTCCTGTTATTATTACATGATAATACTTGTTATTACACGAAAAATTGAATGGAATATACTGTTGTCCTGTTAATTACGTTTCAGGTAGTAAACGCCCTCTACCAGTCACTTTTTTTTTTTTACTTTTACTTGCTTCTAAACGAAATCCGACTATTTTTTTTACCTCCTTCTTCCAAACCACCATCTTCATCATTATTCTTTCCTTTTTAGATTTTTAAAAGATTTAAAGAATTTTTGACTCACACAATATAACTATAAATAAAATATATTTTCGCTAAAGTTCATTCGCTAGAATAGATGTATAATCAGGTGTATTTTTGCGATTATTTCTTTTACATTTACATTTTCGAACTAAAATTTAAGATTAAATATCAAAGAAAAAAAAATTTTTAATCAAATTTTTTTTAATTAATATTTGTTATCAGTGTTAATTACCTGCTGATACCTTAAAAATATTAAACATAGATTAACTAATAACGAAATTACATGCCTTTATCTTTTTTTTTTTTTTTTTTTGGTATATATATCAAAATATATACTTCTGTATACGTTCGCTTTTTTAAAAATGAGTAGTTTATTTCTATACTTCAGAAAAAAAAAAAAAAAAAAATCTATGTGATTTATTAATTATATTTGACTTAATATAAAAATGAGTTTCTAATAAAAAAACATTAACTCATATGAAAACTTATTAAAGAGTATTATTTTATCAATGCCTTTACAAAGCATTTTTGTTTACAAAATATTGATGAGTAAAATTAAAAATCATAACCTAAAGTTCCGTAAATCCTCAATGGATGAATAAAAAAATCGAAATTTTTAAAGAGATTGAGTGAAAGGAGAACATTAATAAAGTATTCTTTTTGAATAGGCTACTTTGACTAAGTGAATGTTGCTCCTTCTTGACTTACACCATGATAAAAAAAAAAATATCTCTTGTTTTCTAAGGAGTTTAATTAATTCTAGCTATTCAGCTGAAGCAAATACCTCAGCAAAATTAGAATTTTTCCTCTGTTAATCAGCAAATAAATACCCGAGGTGTTTCAAAAAGATAAATTAATCCACTTTTATGAATTTATGTCCTTGAATGTCCCAAGCTAAGTTTCATTTGTGTAAGTGATGTCGATATTTATGTCTGTGGCAACATGTAAGTAATGTTTTAATTAATCAGGTATTTTTAATTATAAGATTTCTTTTTCGTTTTTGTCTATGAAGGAAAAAGTGTTATATTTTGTTTACTGATCATCGAGGCAAGGTTTGAAATTATTAAATCAACGATGCTTTGTAGATATATTTTTAACAAATTTTATACTCTAATTGCTGGGAATTTCTTTCGTCAAAGAATTTTCCTTTATAAAAATCATCACAGAAAGTTTTTGTGATGTAAAAAAAAAAAAAAAATTGAAGATGTAAAAAAAAAAAAATTGAAAGAAAGAAAGAAAGAAAGAAACAGGGAAAGGGTTTTCGTTTATGCGCTAACTTTAATTCGAGAAATATTCAAGCAAATTGTAAACTATTATTAAAGTAAAGTTTTTAAACTGTAAAGCATGTCTAAATGATGTTTAAACGGATTAATACTTTAATTTATTTTTCAATTTCCTAAGATCAGTAATATTGTGTTAATTAACAGTTTTGGAATCGAATTTGCATTTACCTAATTAGCAGCTAAAAAAAATAAAATATTGAGCAGTATATCTATCGACCGTAAGCTGAAATTTTAAGACTTTTATTATTATTGTTATATTTTAACATATAATGCGTAAAAGTTTAAACAAATTATCAATAAAGCTTTTAACCTGTTAACATTTAAGGTTTTTATTTGCATTAGTAAACTTCCGTTGACTTCTCTCACATAAAATTGAAGGTAGAATCAGTGTTGTAAAATAAGTAAGTTTTTAGACATTTGTAATTAAAACTTATACTGCCAAATTTTTTGATTACTTGTTCCAGTTGTACTTTTATTTTAAAGATTAGATGGCCTTTAGTATTTTTGTTATTATTAATACTAATTTAACACACTTTTACTAAATTTAATTGCTTCATTAAGCTTAAATTTAATTGCTTGTTATAAAAATATATTTACCATTACATGATCTGCTTGTAAGATTTTGAAGGTGTGGGTAGGATAGAGGGAATGTGAACACTGTTGTTTAACAGCATACCGCTCGTCAACGCGGCATACTGATTTGGTTGCCATCACACTATTATAGCAAGTCATTCTTGGTATGTATGAGAGACACAACGACTGCACGACAATATGTTGATTCAATGATAGAGCTAGTTATGCTACCCTACATTCAGCGGCTGAAAAATGGTTTTTCCAGCAAGATAACGCGCGTCCGTCCATTGCACTCATTTGCAAACAAGCTTCCCACCATGTCCAGTTCCTTCCTTGGCTTTCAAGGTTTCCTAATCTCTCACCAAATGAGAATCTGTCGGATGTGAATGGCTATCAATTGTATGCTCTGTTTAAACCTCAATAGGAGTACGAATCATGGATAAAGCTTGAAGACGTATGGGCTTTCATTCCTCAAGAAGCTATCTGCACACTAAATGAATCTTTATCTCGTAGGTTTTCTGCCTGTAACCCCGTGACAAAGGGCCCCATTTTATACTGATCAACCTGTATTAGCCATTGTATCTAAAATTATCTTTTTATAGGTATCATCATTTATTTAGATATGCATCAGCTCTTGGTGTATAAATTTTCATTACGTTCTACCCACTCTTTCATCGTATTGCATTTTCTATGCTGGGTAGTACATAATGGATCAGAGACAGATTCTCTAAAGTAATGTTAAATACGAGGTGTGGCTATTAAATAACGAGACTATCGCTGCTACAGATGAACTACACATGCGCCAAATCCGAACGACCGACAGCTGTGCAGCGTAAAGCCTTCTCTTTCGATTGCAGCGCCTCCCGTGTTTGTAGAGAAATCAGTCTGGCCGTAACCTTCGTTTGTGTAAGAGGTGTTTGTTTCGTTTTGCCGAAAACGTGATAAGTGTAAAAGTAGAGCAACGAATTGTCGTGAAATTTCACGTGAAATTTGGTAATACCGCTAGTGAAACTTATATTTTATTAAAACAAGTTTATTGCGATGTATGTTTATCACGTGCGCGAGTTTATGAGTGGTTAAACTGTTTCCAAGTTGGCTGAGAAGACTTTGGAGATGATGACCAAAATCCAAAGCGCTGATGATCCTTTTTTTCGTTATTCATGGTATTTTGTACCTTCACTGGGTTCCTGAATGTCAAACTATTAATCAACATTACTATCTTGAGGTGCTTGCTGAAGGGGTAAAGAAAAAACGACGCGAATTGTGGGAGAACAAGTCATGGGTTCTCCATCAAGACAACGCGCCGGCTGACACGTCATTGTCTTTCAAGACGTTTCTAGCCAAATACAATATCCCAGTTTTAGACCATCCTACTTATTCGCCTGACCTGGCACCATGTGACTTTTATCCGTTCCCCAAAGTTAAATCTGCATTAAAAGGAACACGATTTGAGTCAGTTAAAGCTGTGAAAGAAAAAGCGGCACGCCTCATGCAGGAGCTCACAGGACAAGACTTCCAGCACTGTTTCGAACAATGGAAAATTCGCATGGAGCATTCTAGGGATAGAGGAGGGGTGTATATTGAAAGTGATAATAACTAAATATGTATAAATTTAAAATAAAATATTTTACAGCAATAGTCTCGTTATTTAATAGCCACACCTCGTATATGTGACCCTTATAAAAATAAAAAATAAAAAACTTTGTGATAGATAAATGTATTTTTCTCAACTCCAAATGACCTAATTCAGACAGCATGTAACTTTTGTAACTTACATATAGATTGGTAGAGAAAAGTACGAATTTTTTTATGTGCATAAATAAATGCTGTACGTAAGAGTCTTCTACTTCGAAATTGTCGTATGGATAACTTGAGGAACTGCAAAATAAAAGTATTACGAATTACAGGGTTCCAGATTTCAGATTTGTGTATATATATATATATATATATGTGTGTGTGTGTGTGTGTGTGTGTGTGTGTGTGTGTGTGTGTGTGTGTGTGTGTGTGTGTGTGTGTGTGTGTGTATATATACTATAATTTAAGAAAATTTGCTACTCGAGAGAGAGCAGAAAGAAATTTTTGAAATTGAAAAATTTTACCTATGGCAGATTAATAAATTCAAACCGCAAAGTAAGAGAAAGAAACAGAGAGACTACAGCAATATGTTTCACTTGTAGAATTCGCATAGGAAAATACAAATGATATTGTTGAACTGAAGAAACGTAGTTGAAAGGTTGTGGGTTCGATCCTCGAGGCGACCAAAGACCTCCGTGTACATTAATGGGGGCTGGTACAAGCAAAATCCGTAGTGGCTGCAATGGCCTCCACGTTCCCATCCAAATTACACATCTGGGATCACCGAGGTGGGAGAGACATCCCCTACATAGAAGGTCAAAATTGTGTTGACATGTCTCCGGATCACCTTTAGGGATGTCTTCAAGACCGTCCCCAGTTGTCCATAGCATAACGCTAGCGCGACGTAAAATCTACTTATTCACTCACTCACTCTGTACTGAAAAATATGCCTTATATATTTATTTATGAAAATTATACTTAGAGGTTGTTTTTAAATGGATATAAAACAATGTTCAGAATTCTTAATACCTAAGTCCAAACTCTATATCATATTTTGATTCAAGAGCTAATTTCTTTAATAGTGCTTTTATATTAAATCGGTTTGTCTGTCTGTTCGTTTGTCTGTCATAAATTTTCTTTAGTGTGAAGTTATAGTAGAAACTTCATGGAACCTTCTTGAAATGTCTAGAAACTTCATAGAATCTTCTAGAAACTTCCTGTAAATTTCTAGAAATTTCATGATACCGTCTAGAAACTTCATGGATTCTTCTAAAAACTTCATAGCAACGTCTAGAAATTTCATGGAAACATCTGTAACCTTCATGAATACGCCTAGAAACTTCATGGAATATTCTAGAAACCTCGTGGTACCTTCATGGAAACTTTTAGAAGATTCATAGAAATGGCTAAAAACTTCGTGGACCTTCTAGAAACTTCATGGAACCTTCCAGAATCTACATAGAACCTTTTAGAAATTTCCGGGAAACTTATGAAAACTTCGTGGAACCTTCTAGAAAATTTTGGCTTCCAGGAAACTTTCAGAACTTTCTAAAAGGTTCAACAGTTTTAGAAAAGTTTTTTTAGTAACATAGCATTACAAAGCTTTTCAGTTACAGAAAAAAAGAAAGGGAGAAAGAAAGGGAGAGCAATATTAGATTATTTAAATGGTTAGCTTGAAGAATAAATGAATAAATAAATACAATTTCAAAAGTATCCAAAATCTGACGAAGGAAATGTTTACTCCTGAACAAAAGGAAAATTTTCAACATTTAAAACTTTTAATAGTTTATTTCTATCCTCAAGTTGATCACAATTTTCTTTATTAACTATTATGTTTATAACATAATAGTTATAATTAAATAATTCTAAATAAAATAAATAAATAAATAATAAGAATAATAATAAAAGAATAATAATAAGAATAATAAATTAATTAATTTTATTAAATTTACTTATTAGTATAATATTAATTTAAAAAAAATTAATAAATTAATAAATAATAATAATAAATTAATAAATAAATAAATAAATAAAAAATTAAATTAAATTAATTGTTTATTCCTTCCCTCCCTCATTTTGTTTTTGTGTGTGCATGTGTGTTCCTCTCTGATTGGTCCTGCATGATGCTTCCTATTGGTTGTTTGTGTTGCTCCTCCCCCTCTGGATTTTGCCATGCTTTCAGTCTTGCTTTTGCCTCCAAGGCAGTAGCACGTGTTTTTTGCACCTGATGAAGAAAGGCTACGTCCTTTCGAAACCGGTTGTGCTGGCTTAAATTTTATGGTGTGTGAAGAAGTCGTATTGTCTATTTATCGTTTGTACACCAGTTTTGCATTTAGTTTTGGTAATCTTCTATTACCTACGTCATTAGAATAATTTTTAGAATATATTAAGTATGCTCTTTAAAATGACATTCCTCTTTGTGTCGTTGATGAGGGGTCATCTACTTATTAAAATGGAATCTATCTATAAAATTTCCAATTGCAATGTACAGTTTTTTATGACTATAAACTTAACAATAAAATATTCAGATAATACAAATATCTTATATAAAAATACGTCTCCATCAGCTACGCGAAATGTGAACTGTTTGCTACATCAGGGTATCTTGTGTACTGTAATGTATTACAAGAATGTACGAGTATATTAATTGAATCCATTATAAATAGCATTTCTAAGATGTGTATATTGCAACTGATCATTAAAATTAATATATGTTATGCACATTGAAAATTAAATTTCCAAAGTGCGAGTTAATATGTGAAAGGAATATATATGCGCCGGTATTTATAAATGCGTGTATGAATTAATTGGTTGATAAAAGATTGCATAATTTAATGATGGTTTTACCAATCGATGTGGGATAACTTGACGAAATGATTAACAATAAAAAAATTAATTAATTTTTGTCTCATTGAAGCATAAATAAATTTACTAACAAAGTACTTACTTTTTTCAATAGTATTTTAATTTTCTATGACGCGATCATTTTTATATTAAATCTTGAACAATCTCATCAAATTAAGAAACTAATTTTAAATTTATTTTCACAGAATCTATTTAATAGAGTTAATGCAAATGTTCTTCATTAAGACTTTTAATACCTCTCAAAAAAACATTGCAAAGCTAATTTTTAATTAATTTTGTTCATTCAACCCCAGTTAATTCTCGAATAAAATGAGAATTTTCTCTTCTCATTATTTACAAGTATATACCTGAGGTGTTTGAAAAAGGTTTCTTTGGATGTGCTTTGCTGTAAGACAAAGTTTATATCTTAATTGGCACTCAGATTATCTCCACTTGCAATAAAAGGACAATAAATGCTATTTCATGAAAATAATAATAATAATAATAATAATAGTAGTTTTGAAATTATGTATATATATATATATATATATATATATATATATATATATATATATATATATATATATTTACATGGAGCAAAAATTTTGATAAGAATGACTTATTTTCTAATATTAATGATTCTTGGCAGTTAAAAATATAATGTAGGACTGGTTTTAAAAAATAGTAAATAAAAAACTTTACACTCCCCCCCCCCAATAAAAAAACAGTAAAGTTTTGGGGTAAAAATAATAGCACGACACTTCTTCAGGCGATAACAGTAAGCACATAATGACATTAAAGCGGCAACGGAAGAAACTGAAAAAAATGACGAGATTAAATATATAAAACTGAAATTCAGTATTCAAAATTCCAGTATTTATTGTGAATTTAAGTTTTATTTATTTAATCTCGTCTTTTTCGTCTGTTTTGTACGGTGTCGTTTTAATGCTGCAATATGCCTATTTTTAACCAACTTTTGGTTTTTTTTCAAATGCACGGACATGTTGTTACTTCGATCTGAAACAGCCGTTCGAAGTGTTTTGCAAATTATGATGGTTTTTTTTTTTTTTTTTTTTTTTTTTACATTATTATTTTTATTATTATTATTATTATTATCATTATTAATGATTCTTGATTAATCAAATAATAAATTGATGAGCTATTTTTTACTACTTTTTTAAAGCATATCCCTTTTATATAATCGTACATCAATATAAATGATTAAAAAAAAAAAAAATCATTAGTTCTTTTGTAAAATACTGATTGCAACCCTGATAAATATGTTGACACGACATTCTATTTTTTTCTTTTGGGAAAAAAAGAATGTTATGATGCATACCTTTTGCACTGTATTTTTTACATTATTTAATCATACAAGGATATTACAAAGTATTGCTGTACAAAAATATATAGTTCTGAAAAATACGAAACATAGAAACACTCTAAAAGTTCTCTTATAAAGATAAAGCTATTCCCTTATCTTCAATTTACAGAATAAACTTTTCAGAATTTTTAAGATATAAAATCAGAAACTTTACCTGATTACATTGTATACATAACAATGGAACATAACGTTGTGTTCATAACAATGGAACAGTCACTAAGCGTAACAACAAACAATATTCTACAGTTTTGTGTGTTATCTTAGTTAATTTCAAACATAGAAAATTGTTATAAATTTGGAATTATTATTATTATTATTATTCTGAGATTTATTTAAAAATTACGAAAATATGGTTAGTTACGCGTTCAAATAGTCTCATTACAATAATCAATATTTAATGACAGAACTCTCTACGTTGAAAGCTATTAATTAACCCCTTAACGCCCGAATTAATTTTGCAAAATATTATTAACTGATTATTTCGCTTCTAAATTAATATAGACAACTGACAGTAAAATATATTAACTTAAACAATTCTTCTGATAGTTTTAAATTTAAAGTCTATCCTCATTTATTGACGTTTAGTGTTCTAGCGAGAAAACTTCGAAATAGAAAAACTTTGGGATAACAGATTAATTTCTTATTATATGTTGACAAAGATCTCGAAATAAAAGTATTATAACATATCTTATTATTCAACTTTATTTAAGTTAGTATACTTGCAAGCAAATATATGTGCAACGAATGAAAAATCATAAAATGACTATCCAAATTATGAAATAATAATTAATAGTAGGCACATAAAACTTTCAGGGATCATTTAGAGTGACGCTATAAACTGTCACTAAAAAGCAGAAATCCTTCCAAGAAACCACAAAAAATATACGTGACATTTTATTAGCTGTCCTCAAATGAGGACACTGGGCGCTAACGGGTTAGTTGAAATCTATTAAGTTGAAAGCTATTAATGCTAATAAGTCAAGCACTAGAAATAAATACTCAGTTTTACCGCACAGTCAGTCTTATTATTATGAGACATTTGAAAGCAAAGTTCTGTATGTTGGACACTATTAAGATGGTGTCATCGGAGGAGATTTGTCGACGAAATAGGCGAAACTTTTGACGACATTGAAGAGAAATTGATACTGCAGAAATTTTTTATTGATGTTCAACGTCTAACATTTGATAAGTTAGTTTTAAATATTTTAGGTTATTACCTTCGCATTCGGTATAGCTAAACTCAATTTCGAAAACTTGAACGCAAAACAATGCTTTCTCTATAGTATATACGGGCAAGAGAAAGTAAAAAATGCATATGGATTTTCTTAAAACGATAAAATAAGTACAAAACGAAGGATTATTTAATAATATATTACATATTTAAAAGATATATATATTTTTTTCGAGGCAGCAAATGTACAAGTTATCTTAACAAATGCATTTAAGAAAAGGAAAAAAAAATATATTTTTATGATAAAACTTTTTGACCACAAAGTATATTCTCCAAATAAAATGTCAATTTTTTATTAGGTTTCACAACCATATAAGATCAATTTTTTGCAAAAATATTTTAAATTTTATCGTAATCAAAATTGTCAATTTTTTTTCAATCTATTGGTTTGGAGGGACAGTTCTGTCGTATTTTACTGCCTGTCATGTCAAGACAATCAAGTAGAATGTCCCATGTGGGGTCTAATTACTTAGCGTGCCTCTCGTGGGATATAAGAGGACAACTTTCAATACACTTTATCTGTTTTCGACATGCATATTGAGTAAGATGGCAGTGGATAAAGTGCATTTAAGACATTGCATGTGGTATGAGTTCCAGAAAGTAATCAACGCATCGGTTGCTTGTAAAAACTTATGTGACACATTCGATAGTGTAGTTGTAAAAGTTCGGACCTTTCAAAGATGTATGCCAAATTTCGTTCGGGAAATTTCCAACTCAAAAAAGGTCGTTGATCTGGGCCGCCATCCAAGATCGATAATAACATTTTCAGGTCCATGTTCGAGAGTAACCCATACATAACTACTAGAACATTTGTAAAAGAACTCGACATCTACCATTCGAAACATCAGATATCTTGGATTTATCTTGAAGCAGCGTGTTTGGATTCTGCACAATTTGACTGAAAAAAATTTGTCGGATCGAGGGAGAATCGGTTCATCTCTCCTTTGTAGACACAATGTGGAGCCTTTTTTTTTTTTTTTTTTTTTTTTGACGAGCTCATTAAGGGAAATGAAAAGTGGATCCTTTAGGATTTTATAAAAAGAAAAAAATTGTTG